>JACXGI010007737.1:0-36072 GCA_016801175.1 Esox masquinongy
TTGTCCGCCGGTATTCTGACCTCTCGCCTGTCCCCGACTACTCTGCCTGCTCCCTGACTGTACTGTTGCCGCCAGCCCGTGTACCGACTCTCTGCCCGTCCCTGACCACTCTGCCTATCGCTCGTCTGCCCCTTCGCCGCCGTTACGTTAAACGCCTTACCTCCCGTCCCCGTCCACACTACCTGCCCTTTTCCCACTCACTCCCAGTCCGCGATTGGATCCTCACCCGTGCCCCTGACAGGAAAGGATAAGTATTCAATAAATATTTAAAAGGTTTAGGGCAAGTCTGTCCAACCTGGACTCAGGGGACTACGTAGAATATTTTACGTAAATATTTGACAGCCGAATTCGCCACTTTTTTGTCTTTAGCAAATCCCACATTCTGCTTGCTGTGCTTGCTAAGCATCTGGCAGAATCATCTGGCAACCTATCCAATTGCAGAAATGATTATTATTATATCTATTTTTTAAACTGGACAAATAGATAGCTGCAATTATTGTTCTAATTACTAGCAATGAGAGGTATACAGACCATGTCCTTGACTAACTGTTGGAACCTTCACTGATTAGATTAGATTCAACTTTATTGTCACTGAACAGCACAAGTACAGTACAACCAAATGCAGTTGGCATCTAACCAGTAGTGCTTCAAGCATGATGAATCCCAGTTCATCTCAATAACAAATGTGTTCCCCTTTTGCTTGTTAGCTTTCTTTTGGTCTAAAACAAAATGCTTCAAATGGCCTTATAGTGACTTATCAGAACTAATTTTTTGAAAAGTAATCCATGTGATACCTGAAAAAAATATGTATCATAGAAAACATTGTTCTTCTTTTAAACAAGAATTTATTCATTTTTCAAATCAGATATAAATCAGATATAACCCCACACTGAGATCTGCCATTTAAGTAGTTTTCAAACCAGCTACAATCTGCCAGATCTAGGCCTATTGGTCATCAGATAGTGTTGATTTCATAGAAATATATATTTAATAAACAAATACTTAAATGAGGACTCATTTTGTATTCGTTCTATTTCTATGCATGTTTTCTTATCCAGTAGGTGCAGTCCAAGTGGATAACTTTAGAGAAACTGTCCCCAAATACACCAGATGGAGAGGAATTAAGTAATTGTAATGCTGTACTTAATTGAGTTGTTCTCATGGGAGTACTTCTCTAGGGACAGCATAAGAGATAAATAGGGAGTATAGTCTTTGAAGTGCATCTGTCAGACATGGCAGGGAAGAGGATGTGGCTGGTCAACCTGGCTGGCACACATAGTTCTGAAGACAATGCTTATAAGGATTTGTTAATTTCTAAGTTGATGAGTTGCTTCGTTAGCATCTACGTCAAAGCAGCTGTCAGTACCACTCACGCCCATATGCCCAGCTCGGCAGCTGGCTATATGCCTTTCATGATATGTTTATCTCAACAACTTTCCACATCCCTCTAAGAATGTTAAATAAGCCCCAGTTCCTGGGCCACTAGTGTGCAAAGATGGGAAATTGATTTGTATGCCATCCAATGTTTGTGGCTAGCTAGTGATTAGATGCATTTTGGTATCTCTGATCTTCTCAGTATATTCCCAAAGAGATTTTCAAGCACTTGCTCAATTATGTGACAAGTTATGGACTTATTTGCTTTGTGCTGAAATGTAATGAGTTTTAATATTTAGGCTTTTATTTCGACACAGTGAGATGGTGCATCAAGAAATTTCATGCAACAAAGGTCTAATAAATAAATACAAATAAATGATAAGTATCCATGTTAAAATTATCCATCTTTTGTATGGATTTTATCCATTTCAGAGGTGCTCGATTTATCCATAAGCAATATACATCATGTTGTATTAAAAACTGTAATTTGAGTTCAACTAGATTTGCATACCCCATGGCATAACATTTCTTATCTAGTCCACTAACTTTGACCAAACCCCATAGAGCTCAATGCAAATGTAGTGCACTATACACTATTTGGGGCACCTTTTTTGTACTATCTTATCTAACTTAACCAAATAACTCCCTTCTGGCTGCAAACGGGCTTAGAAAAAAATCACTAAATTTGTTGCCATTTAAAAAAAACAGTATAGTATCATTTCAAGTCATCTATTACAAATGTGTCCTTTTGTTTCATGATTGCAATAAGATTACAAGGGTCCATAAATGGCATAATGGAAACATCAGTGCCTTGTCATTGGTAGACCAGGGTTCAAATCTGTCTTTGGGATTAGCCCAGTAGTCCTGTGGTGGGTGGGAAATTGGACAGCACAATTGGGGGGTTGGTTTGTTCCTTACGACACGTGGTTTTCAGCTGGTTGGGTGAGCAGTGTAATAAAAACCAGAAAGGCGTCAGATGTGCAACATCAACTGTTCTGACTCTGTTTGGAGTTGCTATGATGGAGCAGGGCCTTAATGATGAACTAGATGTCATCAAAATTGAGCAGCTTATAAAGATTCACATAGTAAATATCTATGCTTTTCTGGTTCTTTGCTTGTTGAAGCTGTGTGGTGTTCTGCCTGATGGTCATCACTCGTTGAGCTTTAGTAGCAAACCAGTGAGGGAAGATGAGGAATCATCCCAAGCACCCCATCATTGTTTGATTTATTAATTGTAAATCTACCTCACAAACTTAAATCCTCCACAATTTATTGATTAAAAGGTATTACTTGATTAGGATCCCACACAAGCATTTACCCTCGTCTCTCTATGGAGTATTTAGAACATTTTCTAAACAGCAGTCTGTAAAATGATCTTAAACAGAGTCGAATATACAGACCCCAATCCTTAGTGTTCAAACAACTAAAGACATTCATTCTCCAATGAATGCATTGAAATGTGTTTCATGTCAATAGGACTTCTCAAATCTGTAAAAACCGCTCGTGGTACAACCTACTTTTACCTTTTTAGTCTGGAGTCTGATTCAGATGCACACAACCAGTTTCCTTATTGACAGGCAGTACCTCAACCCAGTGGGGAAAATAGAAAAACACAGAGAATTATGCTGTGATTACTATTCATATATGTTTTGTTTTTAATCATTTATTTGATGGAAGTGAATAGAGTTTCTAGGCTGGTGGTGGACCTGTCAGGACAAAAAGTCTGCTGTGGTTGAAAGAAGCTCACTTTGTACAGAATATGGTGCCATTTTGTACACGGCAACAGACGTCATCACCAGGAGTTGGTGCCCTCTGGGACGAATCCTAATTGTGGAACCAGCTAACGATGTAGCCTGGAGGCCCCCTGACAGTTAAGGTTAGTGTTGAGGGAAGACTGCTCCTTTCTCTGTCACTACCTTCCTGATGATGCTCTGGCACACACACGCACGTGCGTGCACGCACACACTCTCACACACACACACACACACACACACTAGACACTGAGTGACACGGAAGGTCACACTCGCTGTGGATTACTACTGATAAGGGGGAGGCTGATTTTGACCACTTCGCTGACATTTTCACTCCGGGCTCTATTTTCGTCCCGCACTAAGGCTGCTTTTTTGTCAGCTGCACATTGGATGGCACTTTTGGCTTGTAAAAACCAGCACCTTGAGCCAGGTTTGTCAATATAACTGTCTAACATAATTTCACTGATGTAGTTGGGTTGCAATATTTGAGGTGTGCTCAAAAGTCACAAATTCATGAAGTGCTAACGTGTGGTTTTAAGACTCACCAAAAGCAGATCTGGCCAGTGGTGACTCAGTGGGTAACAGCATGGTCATGAATTTTGATACTTGATGTTCAAGTACACTCTGGGGAAAAACTTCAAAGCTTGTTTGGCGGTCCCCAATGGAGAAACATAGGATCCCTGTAGAACCCTCTTTGGAAACGGATGAACCCTCTGTAGAAACAAAATGTTTCTACCTGGAATCAAATGTGTTCTAACAGAAACCCCAAAAAGTTTATAAAAGGGTTGCAGAGACACAGGGCCAACAACATCTCAACAGCAGATTTCTTGCTTCATGTGAATATGCACCACACATACAACCCCTCTCATAGGTATTCATCCCGTTGGAACTTTCCACATTTTATTGTGTTAAGGGTTTTTGGCACTGATAAACACCAAAAAAGTTCATAATGTCAATTATGGTCAATTATGAAAAAAAATTTACAAATTGTGGCAAATTAATTACAAATACAAAACAAAAAAATATTGATTCCATTACAATTGATTCCAAAATAATTGAATGCATTCCAAAGCATTCACCCCCTATTGTCAATATTTGTTAGAGGCACCTTTTGCAGCAATTATAGCCATTTGGTGAGCAGCAATTTTCAAATCTTTCTACATATTCTCAATTGCATTGAGATCTTTGACTGGGCCACTCCAGGAAGCTTTGACCATTTTTGTTTTTAAGCCACTACAGAGAGGCTTTGACTGAATGATTGGGGTCTTTGTCCTGCTGGAAGATTTATCTTCAAGTTTCTTCCATGAGTTCTCTGTATTTTGCTACATCCATTTTGCCCTGCTGTTTCTTCACAAACCTTCCAGGCTCAGACACAGAGAAGCATCCCCATAGCATGAATCTGCCACCTCCATGCTTCACGGTAGGGATGGTGTTTTCAGGATGATGAACAGTGTTGGACTTGCTCTAAACAGTGCTTAGTCGTCATGGTGCGGGAGGTAGGGATAGGACGAATGAACGCAAAGCTTTGAAGCACTTTTCTGTTTTCCAAGCTCTACTGTTTCGATGCAGTTTACCAGAAGCTAAATTCAAAGTACAACACCATGTGACCAATGACGTTCGTAGCTTCGGACGTCACAAAATCTGGGTTCCAACCCAGCCCAACAGTTGTCATTTTCAGAATGGCTGTTTTGAAACTGTGTGCATAAAAGGTTAATGAAATCTGGTCACTTCAAGGGTTGTCTATAGGAGTTTGAGACACGCATGCAAATGGAAATTAGAGAGATGGATTTGAAAGAGTAAGTTTGTCAAGAGATACTGTAGTTATTTGATAGTAGTCATACAACAGTAATTTCAGAGTAATTCAAGAGAATAATTAAGTTTTGGTTAGCTATTATTTGAGAGTCTAAAAAATAAGACTCGACAAAATTATCTTTGTGACAATAATCTTATTTAACTACCATAGTTGGAAAGGAGGATTTTGGAAAGAGAGGTTCTCAGTGTTTTTTTTCAAGATACACTTTCAGATCAAAAAGCGCATCATCCCAATATATACGCACAGGCAAAGACCATGGTGTGGTGCCTGGAGACATGGATATACCCTAATTTGTTAACTATCAAAACATTTTTGAATCTTCTATTCTCCCCTCGTTCTTACATTTCTTACAAACAGATATTTCATGTGAATTAAACTGTATGAACAATAACGCGCGTGCAATACGCATTTTCCATTGGCTTATTACGTTTCGGAAATTTTCACGCTTCCATAATGTGCACAAAGCTGAGCTTACAATTTTAATTAATAGGCCAAATTGTAGGCAATATCAACACTGTAAGCGAAACATTATGATATGTCCCATTAGCCTTATTTGATATGGTGGTATGTTTAGGCTACTATAGGTTAATGAGGCAACAACTGTGATTGGACTAAAATGAGACTAAAACAGAAGGGCATTTTGTTGACTAAAATGTCTCAATCATTATTTTGTTGAACGCAAAATGTCATCCTTTCTCCCTCCACAAAGTCCTGTTTTATTGAGGTTACCCTTGTCAATGGTCTTCATTATTCATTCATTCTTACCATTACTTCGAATACACCGCTCCGGGCTAAATACAATACGTCTCAATCAAACATGTGATTACATTTTGTCCAGCAGATGTCCCTGCTGTGCATTGTGTTGGAAAGCTTCGAGCAAAGAAGCGTTTTTTCGAAACAAGCCTCAATGGTTCAGAAAGCCTCGGTTTCCCATCCCTAGCGGGAGGCAGGACACAAGCTCAGAGTTTAAGGGAAACATTCCTTTTAATGCTCTTCCTCATAAACTTGAACAGAAACCAACAAAAGGAGAGGCAAACCGCAAACTGAAGCACATAACACGAAAACGTCTGGTGCAAACAATGATCCACAACCAAAACTGCAGCGCAGAGATGCCTAGAGGCACATCTGTGGTCAGGTCCTGACTGTGGACCCCAGGCGCATAGAGATTCCAAGAGGCCCCCAGCCAGGACCTGACATTAGTGTGCCAAAAAGCACCATTTTGGTCTCATCACACTATTGAATTTTCTTCCACTTGGTCTCAGAGTCTGTCACATGCCTTCAGATAAACTCTAGCTGAGATTTGATGAGAGTTGTTTTCTTTTTGCCGCTCTCCCATAAAAGTCCCTTTTATAGTAGTAGTATCTATTTATTTCGACAGGGACAATGTACAACTGAACATAAACAGAGAGGTGATGTGAGTTGTGGAAAATTGTTCCCCTTCTTCCCCCCAACATTTTCAAACAACTCAGGAGTTTGTGAATTCAAAAGTAGACTATATTAAGGTAATAAAGCTGTGCTGATCTGCAGAGCAACCAACTCATGTTGGTCTGCAGAACAACCGACCTCCAAACCTCAGAAACACACTGTAATACAGGATGGTTATACAATGATATTAGCTCCTCCCATAATGCAAATGTCTGGATGGATCCTTCTCCAATCTTCCACCAACCCTCTGGGATTAGCCCCCAAACCACAGTTGGGAAATTTGGTGGCGTGATGGTGACGTGATTTCTCTCATTCTCCCAAGATTTTGCCAAGAGAGTCAAGGACAAGCCACAGGTCCTTCTGTCCTCAATATGAGATAATAACAACCACTCATTGCACTGACCATGGGAACAGAAGTCGAGCCAGAGCAAGAGTACAGTTCATCACTCTCTCTTAACAATCAAATGTGGAAAAATCAAAGACAATTAGACTGTTTGGGAAAATAATATGAGCCTTGGTTAAATGTTGTTTCAATTAACACACAATTAATATACAAGTGATCACATGAGACATTCTGTCTACTCTTCATCAGGTTAATGTGAAATAACATTTTATGAAATTATCCCTACATGTGTTGCACCTGATTTAGCTAAAAGCTACTTTATGTCAGCAGTGAAGCACCTGGGCTACTGTTGCAGTATGCACAGTGTCTCCCAGTTTAGCCATGGAAGAGTAACACCTTTCAAGTTGCCAGAGGCCTCTTGGTGGCCTCCCAGACTTGCGGGACCTGCCAAATAGTCCTATGGGGACATGTCCAACAGACTGCTTTCCCAAAAACACCCTGTTCTCTAGTTCAAAACATTTCACCAAAACTACCCCGTTGAGTGCCCCTAACGCGTTCTTCATAGTTTTATTATGAATACATCCCATAGAATACTCCATTTAAACACTATTTGAATTCTAACGCAATTACTATTAGTTTTGCAATTTCTTTCAAACCTGACAAAGTTAATGGGGTGGCCTGGGACATTCCTTCATTTGAAGGTTTATTAATTTTTATTTGCTATAGTGCACAAATCTATTAATACTAAATAGTAAAGGGACAGGGATTGCTGCAATTTTTCTACTGCCAATTAGCAGGCCTGTAGAAAACACATTGGGAATCATAAATTAACTGGAGGGCGAATTAATTTCGTCTTCAATTAAAGGAGTGGTACACTACACTGTGTTCATTTGTGCATCAAAGGCTGCTTTTAGTAGATGAAAATTAACTAAATTAGTTATAAGTAAAAGATTATGTGAAAATGAATCAACATAAAAGCTTTTACTTCATATTTCGTTGGTTATAATTCCCTGTGTATATTCAGGATTCTCCAACCATATATTAAGTGCCACGATGAAACCAATTTGCATGTTAGTTACACAGTTAGAAAATCATTACAGTGTAAAATAATTTTGGGACAAGGGGGAGGTTGTCTCAGTAAGAATATCAGTTTGACAACTGGACTATATTGAACATTGGCATACATCATAGGTCTTCAACCCTCTCCTGGGGACCCCCCAGCCATTCCATCTATTAGATGCATCCCAGAGCTAGCACACCTGAATCCACTTATAAACTAATTAACAAGCCCTTACCTGTTGAATCAGGTGCGCTATTTCAGGGCAAATACAAAACTGTGAGATGGCTGGGGGGTCCCCAGGAGAGGGTTGAAGACCTTTGGCATACATGTATTCCCATCAAATAAAATGGACTCAGTGACAAGAACATGGGTCATTTTAATTAGTCAGGTTAAAATTAATATACATATAAAACCATCAAGCATCATTGATATGAATTGATGGGTGTTCACGGAATTATCTGGCAATGAGTCTGGATGATTTAGAAATAGCAACATATTACCTCATAATGCACCACTTTTGACCAAAGCAACACAGGCTCTGACTAAAAGTAGTGCACTCGAAATAGCATAGCAATCATAATGTAGACTAAATCCTTATGAGTCTGAATCATACGGTATTAGGTATCTGGCAGTGGAATCAAGACATCTGATGACCCGGAAAACATTTCCAATCACCAATCAAATGTATTTTATAAAGCCCTTTTCACATCTGCAGTTGTAAAAAAGTGCTTTTGTAGATGCCCAGCCTGAAGCTCCAAAGAGCAAGCAACAACAGAGTTGATACACAGCGGCTAGGAAAAACTCCCTAGTAGGGGCGAAACACTACGGAACCTAGAAAGGACCCAGACTCTGAGGGGTGGCCAGTCCACTTCTGGCTGTGCCGGGTGAAGATAATAAGAGTAAATTTTGGGCCACTTCAATATTTTTGCATGATCCGAAGACTGGCAGGTCAATAAATGCATGTGGGCTTTGTCCAGAGTCTTTAAACAGAATTCCAGTCAGCTGCATTACAAGGTGGAAAAGGACAGGGACAATCAGGTGAGGTGTGGGCAGTGGCAGCAGGAATCGGCAGGCAGCAACTTGAACTGCAATAAAACTAGGAGGACTTTGGACAAGGACAGGTAAGAGTCATTCGGCCCAAGTAGTCTTGATCCAAGGGCTCATGTCCTTCTAAGGTAAAACAGGACACCTGGAAAGTTAGGAAGAGCAAAAGGACACTTGAGCATACTTTTCAGACTGACCCTTGGCACAATAATATCGCTGTTAAAACAAGGGGATAACCCCATTTTCTCTCCAATCTAAAAATGAATCACTTTAAGTCCTTACTGACTTCAGTTAATGTTAATTGCAGCTTACATACTGGTAAATATTGTCACATTTCGGCTCGGTACAGTTTGTCGTGATAGAATGTTGATTGGTTGCTATGGGGTAGGGAATGTTTTAGGCAGAGCTCTACCTTTTTTTACGGTGTTCACAAAAAGGCCCATGCATGCGTCGTCACAAACGGTCATCCCGTTGGGATAGACAATCCATATACTTGCAGAAGAAAAGGTTTTCTGCAGAACTTGTGTAGGTCCACTTTGAGGTAACAGGATGGTAGTAGTTACGTTTTCTGGGTCACATTTTTGGTGTGGACTACATGGGATTATATATTATAAAACTCTGAAGACAATCCACTGCTAGGAGTTTATTGTTTCTCTAGAGCTTTAATAGAGACAAACCCATCACTTAATTGAAATGGGGCATCACAAGAAATTCTGTCAGCTTCCCATGTAGATTTGCTTCCTTTAATATTAATGAATAAAGTTTTGAAAATATGTCAAGAAAAGTTATGATTCATATAGCCATGTGCAAACCAAAGATGTCCTCTGTCACAACTGGTGTAGTGGTGGAGAGGAGGAACCAGGCGCAGGCAGAGTGGCAGTCGATGTGGTATTTTAATAGAAAATAACACAGAGAACTTAAAAAAACTGAATGAAACCAAAGGGCTGGCTTTGCAGCACACCACCACTGACCACTGACCACTGACCACTGACCACTGACCACTGACCACTGACCACTGACCACTGACCACTGACCACTGACGTGAACATACAAAGACAGGGAACAATGACCGACAAATGAGGGGAGCAGAGGAGCAAAATTTAAACACATACTAATGATTGAATTGGGACCTGGTGTGAGTGATGATTAGAGACAAGACACATGACAAGTGAGGGATGTGTTCGTGAACAACGGGAAACCGAGAAAAGTGGGAGATGACGGAGCTGTCCGTCACCTCACCGCCACATCTTCCCCATTGGGATTTCCTTAGAACTAAAATTTCACTCTTGCATAAAAGAAAAATCTGTGTTAAAGACTTTTTTTGACATTGTCTCTTACACACCTCGCACTTAATGAAAAGAAATGGTAGAAACCATGTGATGAACGAAAATTAACAATAAATAAATCTGGAAAACCTGGAGAGGGAGGAAGGAGCTATTGTTTAATCAGTAAAGTGGTCCCTGTATAGTAATTAATGGAGAATATTGAACACTTGGCCATATTAGCATTTAGAAGCAAAAAACATATGTCTTAGGGTCCATGAAGTAGGAAATGTTGCCGTCCATCTTTTTAAATCATCTGCAATAACTGCTTTGGTCAATCAACGTCAATACAGCTCTGAAAGCAGCCATCACTGTCATTGATAGCTGCCTTCAGAGTGGTATTGATACTTTCTGACAATCTGAGAAGTATTTTTTATTCTAGTTGTGTTTACATCTCTTGAACGCTGGGGCTTTCATTGGGTTGTCTGGAAGCGAGGTGAGCTCAAAATCAGCCGAATCAAAGGCACAGTTTGCAAGAGTAACATTTTCTACAACTTTAATTTTTTCTTATTTTCTGTGGTCTGTTCTTAACTGGAGAAGTTGCATGAATTAGACCAATTGGTATGGCTGGCTTGTCAGGTCCTGGCTGGGGACCTCTAGGCATCTCCATGTCCCTGGGAGTCACAGTAAGTCCTGTGACCACCAGGGGATGCCTCTAGGTATCTCTGTGCTGCCGTTTTGATTGTCCCTAATTAGAGGCAGCTGCCCCGCGTTGCCTCTAATTAGGGACCCTATTTAAGTTACCCTGCATTGCCTTCTGGTTTGTCGGTCATTGTTTGATGTTTGCTTCGGTTCACGGTTTTTGCGCTTCTTTATTATTTTGTAATTGGTCCAAAGTGAGTTATAGGAATAATAAAGGAATGTTTGATGATTGCTCTGCTCCTACCTACAACCATAATGTAGCTACATTGTCAGCATCAAACGACGCCACGTAACTTGTAAAGCTACACTTTTGTGTGGACTTGTTGTCAGCAGAAAAGATTAGTTCTTGATTGAGTTGTACACAAAGTTATTAAATAAACAATATGCATGTGATGAGTAAAGTGGATTAATTACAAAGCAAAATGTGTTTTATTACCACAGTTCGTAATCATTCTTTTTGGCAACATCTCAAAAGTTTCTGGGATCGGTTGGAAAAGGGACTTTTCGGGCCCCAGTGAGTTGAGAGTCTTTCTCCAGTGATTCAGGTTCAGTGCTATGTCAAGACCGTCACTCAACTGCCAGTATTTTGTTGTTTCTCTCCAGTTTGGCACACTTATTCTCTAATATGTCAAGTACAGTTGAAGAGTATTCAGCAGTTCTGTTTCGGGGTCAGCAATTTACTGGCTATGTAAGGCAAATGGATTGGTAAGGCCTCAAATTTGGCGTTTAGCTTTACAATTGCAATCATTAATTCCTCTGCAAGGGTGGAGCACAGTTTCTCAAAGTCTGAGGAATAAGAATATCTGAGGAGCTGGATCAAGGAGCAGAGACAGCATAATTTAGCTTGAGCGTGGAGAGGGTTTGGAGCAGCTGTCATCTGTCCTACTGAATTTTGCTCCAGTACCGCTCAGCCATGATTATGATTACTTCAACATTTTAGTATTCTCGTTATGGAGCAGCACTTTTTTTCTTCCTTGTCAGCGTGTAGCAATTTTGAGCCGGAGCGGGAAACAGCAGTTGAGCGCCCGTACCGGTACACAAGGACCGTTCCTTAAGCAATGAGTAGGATATCAAACCACACAGCTCCCCTCTATACGCAGGCAGGTAGATAGGTCACAGTTATAGTTGCAGAGTGTGGTTTCTCCATTAAACTGAACCATGAAAAACTGTTTCTTGTGACCCATAGACTTTCAGGGTGAGGACCCATTCAACATCCAAGATCCAAAGTGACATTCACACTGTCAGAAACCCATGATAGGGTATTGGAACATTACTATAGCAAGACAAAAGTGGCTTAGGTGTTCACAATGTATTTTCCACCGGCTTGTCATATAATTCAAGATATCCCCTTACATGGACTTACGAATCTTAATATAATGTTGGCAGCTTGGAATGGTAAGAAGAAAACATTTTGGGACACAGATCTGCTTTGTTGGCGTCATTATGGTACTGCCTCAAATCCCCTACTGTCCTTGATGGAGTAATCATCAGGTTTTCATGTAGCATTGTTAACATTTTGCACAGAAGGCTAGGTGTAAAAGGTCCATCTCACCCATCATGTCCCATCTGGTGTAACCCTTTGTTCACAGCGGGCGGACACTTGAAATGATAGACTGCGGCAAAGCCGTGGTATTTCATCTATTGGTCAGATTGTCAAAGAGGATATTATCCTTTTGGCAAGTTAAGGCATACTTTGGTCAGAATGATTCCTCATTTCTATCACACCTACAGCTCAAGACAGTCATTAGTAAGGTAATCTTGTCACTGGTAATGAGCACATATTCATTGTAAAACACTTGTGTTAAAACATAAATTACCCGACATCTTTAATTTCCCATAGAAGTGAGAGTTAAAATACATGATCAAAGGGATTGCTAACTCTTAATTGTGTCTGTCTAAAAAACATGATTATAGTTTCTAAAAAATGAATGGATGTATTGGTTCCTTCTTACAGTGTGACTGAGGACCTTTTGGCGGAAGAATGCTAATTGTTTCTTCACAAGTGAGTTAAAAACTCAGGTAACACCCTTTTTGCAAGTCCCAAAGGTGTGGCTTAAGATGCTCTACAGATTATTTACTGTCCATCAGTAACATTTTACCTGACTACATACAGTGCTAACCCTAACCTTTATCTTAACCCTAACCCTACCCTTAAGCCTTACCCTAAACCTTATTCTAAACCTAACAGTGACCATAGTAACCAGTTGCTTATCAAGAGATAGTTTGTAGTAAGTTTGTTAACATTTTGTTGATAGTATTAGTATCTATAGAACATCTACAGATGGAAATTGGGACTCAAAATAAAGTAAACCAAAAGTCAATAAGAATTAGTCGAAAAGATGTCTTTCTGGTTGAAAATACCATTCCATCCAGCTGACAACAATTTTCATGAATGTGTTCAAGATGTTGCATTAACAAAATATACAACAGTTTGCACAAGGCGTATTCCCAACAAACAGATTTTTTGTAAATAAAAACAGCACACAGTGACATGCATATAAAAGTTATTTTAGTATTTCCATCGCATTTTGTATTCTACTTAACTTTCTCACAAACACTGTTGTGTTAAATAACTCAATCCGGTCTTAGCACCTGCACTCAAACAGCTCACAAAAGCAGTGCAGATAGGCTAACCTAGGCTACGTGACATTATCACAACTCATCACCTGTATACTAATGCATGGTTTCGAAGTCATGGTAGGAGGTCCAGTGAATATAAACATCTGTGACTCAAGTGTACATCATTATAATGGTTTTTCTATCAATATTTGTGCATATGAAGCCACCAATCTTCCTCAAATAAAGATCCCCCATGTCAGTCAAAGACATTGTCTGACTTGATTAATAATATTATACAGAAACATCCTGTTTTACATCACACATGCCAGGATTTTTTTAATAAGAGACTACTTTACTGAAAAACTGTGGGTAGTTACTGATGCAAAAAAGAAAAAAATAATGAAGGCACTGGTATTGCACTTAGGCCATCTAAATCAATTTATTTAGTCTATCCATTATGTGCAGGATATTCAAGGGTGTTTCAATGAAATTCCCTAGTTGATAAGACTAACACAGCAACAATAACAAATTTTTGTTTTTTTAATTAAAGCCTTCTTGTGCCAGAGGCTGGCTCAGTGGTAATTCTGCCAGGCCAAACCACAGATTGTTCTTGGAAACCCATGGAGGCATTGGTTCAAAACCCGACTGCACCGGTCCCATCTGTTGTCCTCTCAATCACATAAAAACGAAATCAACCAAGAAAAAGACAGAATACCTCAAGAAAATCAAAAAAAGCACAGCCTTCTCATGTGTTTAAATTTCATAATGACTATTATCTGAAGACAAAGAGATAAATGTCAACAAGTTTATGTTGACTATAAAATTAGAAGGGCAATTATTTAAGACCGCAGATTTGCCCAAGTCTTTAATGAGATATCCAATTACTGGACAGGCTTAATGGGGGTGTAAAGAATCTGCTGGAGCTTGCAGAGTACAGAGAAACACAAGCACATGCATGGCCATGTACAGTATCATGTGCGATGCCTAGATGACATGTTTTGCACATCTAAGTACGTATATTTATATAGTACATGAATAAATGCATTGCTATGCAAAAGAAATTAAATAAATGCTTTTGCTTAATGATAATGCATGTTTATTAATGGGTTTTCAGAATGAAGGATCTGTAGTATTGAACTTGAATTATTTATGGGCAACAGAATTTTAGGTAGGATGGCATAGTGCATAATGGAATTTTAGAGAGTGGTCTTGACAATTAGCAAGTGCAGCACAAAGCCAGAAAGAAGGTGTTCACTTTAAACTCTGACTTCCAAATGACACCCTATTCCCTATAATGTAGTGATACATAATGTAGTGAACTACTTTTGACCAAGGTCCCATAAGGCTCTAGTTAAAATGGCCATAATATATACAGAATAGGGTGCCATTTGGGCTGCAGAATAGAATCACTAAGCTAACAGGTAATGGCCAGTCAGCCAAGGTGCAGTTCAATTAGCTGAGAACCTTTAATGGCTAGAAAGTGGCGAACATGGCTACTGGGGCCATAATAATTGCTGAATTGTTGCCAAACCCCTATGAATGTTTTCAAAGCCTTGTTAGTCTCCAATAATTCCATATCTTGCTAGACGTGACATGCATGATACATAAAAGACCATCACGCATTGGCTTTAATACCTCATCATCTGATTGAAAACCTCTATTTGTAATCAAACGTGATTTCATTCTTTATGACTTAAAATCTGTTAAGAGACTATTAGGATGTCTTGTAGTGATGAAATTTTTCATTATTAAAAGAGCAACAGATGTCCAAATATTCACTGCCGCTCATTGAAACGAATGCTGCCATGAAATTCCTAGAAGCCACTAAAAGCAAATTCAAATCATTCTTTTCATTTTGTCTCCTAAACTGGCTACTCACACTTTTTACGGAAAACTCTATGTCAAAGTAATACCTTCTGTTAGTCACACAGGTTCCCACCTCTGTCACTTCCCTTCTTCTGCTCACTGACAGATTTCTTTAGGCAGAGACAGTAAGGCTTTGGTGTTCTGCTCACAGTGATAGCTCAAAGTCTTCTGACAGGCGAGTGATACAATATATTTCTCGATTGTATTATGGTAATTTTGTATTTATATTGCATTTCTATCAAGGGTGACAATCCTTTTTGAGGCTGATGTATATGACATTGATGATAGTACACAACAGTACACAACTAAACCTCTTTTTAGCTAGTGAGTACTACTTTAAAAATGAATGCTTTAAATTACACACATCTTTAGAATAGCCTAGCTTTAAAGTGGAGGGCTTTAATAAGTATAGCAAAGTATTGCAAATGGCACTCTATTCAATAACAGCAACACATAGTGAATAGGGTTGACACTTTGGACAGAAAACATTTCTAAATCAACAAAATTAACTGTGTTTGGTGTTCATGTGCCTGAAGCAACCACAACATTTCTTGATTATTTATACTGTACAAAAAGTCATTAATATCACAGAGATTAACAAGAACAATTTAAATTGGACCACAGCGAATCACTTTAGATTTTCTCCCAGCCGAGGTTTTCACGGACGTGTTTCTGCAGCGAAGTTCCCCCTCTCATTCCTGCTTCCATATCCCTTTTCCCATCCTGTCATCTCCTTTCCTCTATCCATCCTTCTCTACATCCTTTATTCAGGTAACATGGGGTCATAAACAATGTGAGACAGTGAGACGTCTCAAACCTGACAGCCCATTTTCGAATACTAAGCCTCAACTTAAGTGACATCCATGTTTGAGTGTTTTCTTCCCAAAGGCAGCTTACTCCTTATATATCTAGTGTAATCCACTACAGGAGGATTAGGGTGCCATTTGGATCTCGTGCTCAGTGATTCATGAATCACAAAGGCCTGTCCTCATCCAAGGTGCCACCAGTCACAACGCCACTGTTTGTGGCGGAAGACATTTTCACCCGAGGGCCACATGTGACAGTTTGACCTTTCGCAGAACCATCGACTCTCCCCTATACTCATTGGTCAACCAAACAGGGAGCTCAAGCCTGGTCAGGAACATGATGTTAATACTAATTCATTAGTTCATGTAAATGAAGTTAAGTCAATTCAAAACAGAATAGGCAATTATTTCAAAAGGAATGGGAACAATTGGTCTGAAGTGAAAGATGAAAAAGATGTATAGTAGACATTTAAGCATGATTTAAAAATGTTTAAATGTAACTTAATTATACTGTAGTATTGTGGTATGATTATTTTAAAACTACATTTTATGAATAATTTCATACATTTAAGCCTTGAATTTGTCCCCTGATATAAAAGAACAATCAATATGCTTAATATCTTCACAGATATTTAAAGTAAAACCTAAAAATAATAAGATTTCACAACTGTGTGTATGTGCTTGAGTGAGCATGCCTGCATTCAAAGTTTTTTTACATTTTAGAAATAATTGAATTATACAATAAATCACAAAATAAATTGGTTTTTTGGAAATGGGATTCTTGTCCTGTACTGTGACAGTCATGCCCAGTTGTTACAAAGTGAAGTAAGGTGTTGAATGTTATGGGTGCAACCTCTGGGTATGAATGGGCCACAGATACACAGCCCCTGTTGGATATTAATCACTGATCAGGACTTCGATAGATTATGGGTGTATAGTGTACAGATTATGGGTGTATAGTGTATAGATAATAGGTGTTAGTTTATGGGGCATAAGCAGATACGTAGATACGGGTGCTTGACAGAATACAATTTAGGGCATAGAGATTTTGTATTGGCGCTTTAAAATCATCTCCAGTAGGGGCCTTGTTAGTGGAGGGAGAGATGACCCTGAACATTCGGCGTAAGAAGGCACTGGCTTATTGGGTTAGATTGAAAGGATGTGGGGTTGGCCATCCTGTTGTTAATGTATTGGGTGATTGCTGGGAGTATGGCACTGGATGAGGTAGGGGCTTTGGGTGGACACTTGGGAAACAGATGAATGAGAGTGGTTTGGGGGTGATTGGAAGTTGGCCCTGCTGTGGTGGCTGGTGATATTCCACCGTGGTTGCTCCCAGACCCACTGTGGATATAGATTTGGTGGAGCAAAGGATTGACTGGCGGGACGGACATGTGTGTAAGGGTAGGTACTATGCGTGTCTGAGGGTGTTTACAGATGGGTCTAAGGTCCCGGTCAGTGGTCATACAGGTGCAGGTGTTTGTGTTCCTGACTTTGGTATACAGCTGTGTCATCAGCTAGTGGATGGTTTGGCTGTGTACACTGTGGAGCTGGAGGCAATGGTTATCGCACTACGGTGGGGGAAGGACGTTCGATCCGACAGGATTGTGATAGAGTTAGGTCCGCAAATATTTGGACACTCATTATATTGCCTCTGTACACCACCACAATGGATTTGAAATGAAACAACCGAGAAGCAATTGAAGTGCACGCTTTCAGCTTTAATTCAAGGGGTTGAACAAAAATATTGTATGAAACGTTTAAGAATTTCAACCATTTTCATACACAGTCCCCTTGTTTCAGGGGCTCAAATGTAATTGGACAAATTAACATAATCATAAATAAAATGTTCATTTTTAATCCTTTGTCGAGAATCCGTGGCAGGCAATGACTGCTTGAAGTCTGGAACGCATGGAAATCACCAAACTCTGGGTTTCCTCCTTGGTGATGCTTTGCCAGGCTTTTACTGCAGCTGTCTTCAGCTGTTGTTTGTTCATGGGTCTTTCTCCTCAGCAAGTGAAATGCCTGCTCAATTGGGTTGAGATCAGATGACTGACTCGGCCACTGCAGAATATTCCACTTCAAAACACTCCTGGGTTGGATAATGATATGCCTACCTCCTGGAGAATGTTCTTCGCTTGGCTGGATGTTGTAAGGGTTTTTTTCTTTACCATGGAAGGATCCTACAATCATCCACCACTGTTGTCTTCTGTGGATGTCCAGGCCTTTTTGTGTTGCAGAGCTCACCAATACATTCTTTTTTTCTCAGAATGTACCAAACTGTTGATTTGGCTACTCCTAATGTTCCTGCTATCTCTCTGATGGATTTTTTTTTGCAGCCTAAGGATGGTTGGTTTCACTTGCATTGAGAGCTTGTTTGAACGCATGTTGTGGGTTCACAGCAACAGCTTCCAAATGCAAATGCCACACCTGGAATCAACTCCATACATTTTGCCTGCTGTTTTGATTAAGAAATAACAAAGGAATAGCCCACACCTGACCATGAAACAGCTTTTGAGTCAATTGTCCAATTACTTTTGGTCCCTTGAAAAAGGGTGGGCTACATATTATGGGCTATAATTCCTAATCCCTTCCTCCAATTTGGATTGGAATACTCTCAAATTAAAGCTGAGAGACTGCACTTTAAGACCATATTCATATTTAACTGTAACTTGAATACATTTTGGTAAACAGCCAAAGTAACAAAACTTGAGTCAGTGTCCAATTATTTCTGGACCTAACAGTATGTACTGATTCCTTGCCATTGTTAAGTAGTCTAGTCTCAGGAAGGTCTAATAGGAGTGATTTGCAACTGGAGTTGTAAGTGTAATGATGGACATTTGAGAGAATGGGAGTGGTGGTACAATTCTGTTGGGTACCGGCACACTCGGGTGTGGAGGGGAATGAGACCATAGAGGAAATAGTATCATAGCAAAGGATGTGGTCAGGGAATCTTGGGCCTTGTGGTAATAGTCTAGAAATGGACAAAACTAAACTAAAATAGACAATAAATGCCATGGTGATGCCAAAACCTGAACCAAACACTATCAAATCCACATCACAGAATACAACACTGAGAATACAACTCTGAAAATACAACATACAACCCTGAAAATGTGTTGGAACTATTTCAATTTTTAAGCCACATAGGGTGGTATTTGATAATGGACAGTGCTGCTTCTAATCTAGCTAGTTTGACTTGGAAGCTTCTTCTAGCTAGCCTGGGTTATCAGGGTCTTTAGGGAATCGGGAGCAATTTGGAAGGCCCTGTACTTCAGAGTCTCAAAGAAATGGTGTTGGCTGCACCATGCTGATCTTGAAAGGGCACTGAGGAACGTCTCGTTCTGGAGCTGGCTGAGGAGATGATGTTTATTCCGCTGCCTGGTTAGTCCGTCCCCTCTGATCGGCATCAACAGAGCTCAACGCGCATCTCCCCACTCCCCTGGTAGGCCAGAGTGAGATAAGTGTATTTTAGCAAGTGCCCAAAGCACAGGTACTAAATCTGTCAGAGTGACTTCCAGTTTTCATTTAACCATCCAGTTAAATAAAAAATGAAAGTACCTACTGTATAGGTCAGAGGGCAGTCACTAGACCGACAGTTATTGAGAAGCTTTAAAGCCTACTGTTAGTCATCTATCAACATTGGGTTGAATTTGGGAAACATTTCTTTCAGGAAATCTAATGTTTACAGGCAGTCATCTCAACCCCATTCTAAACACATTTCAGCCTGAACATCAAAGGACAATACATTGACCAGCTTCGGTGTGATTCAGTGGGTTAAATGCCTGCACACAATGTAGTTGTCCAGAGAAGAGGGGCTGACATGTGTTTCATACAGTAGCCTAACGTAGTAGATGCTGTCCTTGGTGCGTTAATCAAGCAAACAATATGAGATGGCAAGATTCTATTTATATTTACATGGGCTACATTTAGATGCAGCCAGTTATTGTGGTAAGTTATGGACTGACCTTGTATGTATATTGAACGAAATTAAGGGCATTGACAACTTGCATTTATTTAAGTCCAAGTCAAGCACTGTCCATAGTTTGCAATAAAACAAAGTATGTCTTTACTATAATGCACTGCTTTTTAGCATCAGTGTTTGTGGGTTCGATTATAGGCTGAAAATGGCCAGAAACAAATAACTTTCTTCTGAAAGTCATCAGTCTATTCTTGTTCTGAGAAATGAAGGCTATTCCATGAGAGAAATTCCCAAAAACTAAAGATCTCGTACAACGATGTGTAGGCCCCCATGTCTGGTGTTTTGCCCACCAGCCAAGTGGGTTTGAGTGTGCCCCATGTGAGCTGTTTGTTGGGCAGAGTGAGGCGTATTGCTGCCTTCTTTCACCCAAGCTCCACAGCCACAGCTGCGCTCACAGCCAAACAGATACTACTGGAGCTTCCAGCGCACAAGTTAAACATCGATGTCGCTACGCACTGGAACAGCAGTCAGGATATGGTCGACCGCTATCTCGAACAGCAAGCAGCTGTGACAGCGACTCTTCTGAGCAATGACATTCGACAAACTGTCAGTGACATCGATCCTTTGGATGGCTCAGACATCCGAGATGCGGAGGACATGGTGAGGCTTCATAAGTCACTCAAAAAGGCCACCCCTGTGCTGTGTGACGAAAAAAATCCAGCTGTGTCTCTCATTGTGCCCTTAAAGTATATGATCGAATATATCATGGCATCCAATGAAGAAGACTCCCTCACTGTGAGCAACATGAAGAGAACTATACTGAACAACCTTTCAGACAGATACACCAGAGTACAACTACCCGCTGGAGTGCATTGCATTAGACCCCAGATTCCGGGCTCTGCCTTTTCTAGAGAAAGACCTGCGCGAGGATGTATTCCTCAGACTGAAGATGAAAGCTGTGCTGTTGTTGCAGAACCAGGTATTGTATTTGTTTTACTCTCTTTCTCTAAATGGATTTTTTTTATAATTTGTTGATTATTATGCCATATTTTTCTAAATGTGTTCAAGTGTTAACTATTGCAAGAGTAATGATACAAATTATAAAAAATAATATTAAAATCTTGCCTTTATAACAATGTGAAACCCCTGTCACTTTTGTACTTAGAGTTTACTTAGTCCTTTAATTTCTGCTATTCCTCTGTGCAGGATGAGGGTGAAGAAGGTGCCAGTGGCCACCCCCCTGCAGCAGAGCAGCCTCTTGACCAGACAGACAGAGCAGGAGCTGAGCTGAAACAACCTCCTTCCAAGAAAACAGCATTGGAAGATCTCCTTGGAGGGACCCTCAATGAACCAGCTGCACAGCACATCAGTCAGATTGATGCAGAAATGAATAAGTACAGAGCTGAAACATCCATTTCCCTCAAAAGCTGTCCACTCAAGTGGTGGAAAGAGAATGCTAGGCTGTACCCACTGCTCTCCAGTCTAGTAAAAGCATACCTCTCCACACCAGCCACCTCTGTCCCTAGTGAAAGGGTTTTTCCATCAGCAGGGGACATTGCTTCTGCCATAAAATGGGGATATGCTGATATTTCTTTAAAAAAACATGTAAAAAAAAAAATTTGACACTAGGAAAGAGGCAAAGCCTTAGTTTGTTTATATGAAGAGATTTCCTTTATTTGTATTATTCATTTATTTATTTTACTTTTTTTTTTTAATAGGCAAGTTTCCAGACCTCCAAGGTGACCAGATGAGATTGGAGGTGTGGCCGCACAAGACTAGTACTCACCAAGTTTGAAAAAATATGGATGAGAATGCGCTTTTGCCGAGCCCTAACGCATTTGGATGTAATTAAATTTTCTGTCAGGCAATAGAACCTTCCGCAGCTAAACATTCGCTAATATCTAGTTAAATAATTGTATTTGCTGGACGAAGATAGCTGGAATCTTCACTGTGAATGGCTAGAATCATGGCTGCAATGTACTAGCATATACAGGCACGGACACCACTTGCTTGTTCCGCAAATCCAGCTATTTTTATGAGGTAAAACATACACCAATACATGACAGGAAATCTACACCTATGGAAGCCTACATGGCATTTGCACTTGCATGATTACATATAGTGTGAAATACCAAACAAATATGTTACATCGGCCTTCCTGAGCAAGAGACGATAAACTTTGCAGAACATGGTGCTTCAAATGTAAGCAAGTTATGCAACCATAGCTCGAATAGCTGCTGTAATCAAATTTGCTCAACTAGCAGCTGAAAGCCACATTGAACTGCTACTCTACAATGTAATGTCATCGTATACTACAAAACACAACAACTTGGAAGGAGAGGTTGCTAGTACAACAGCCCCTTAAGGCGTCTTTACCATGCCTTGCCCATGACTATTCTACCTTCAGATTTAAACTGGTTACAGATTTAGTCTTTCAGGAGGTTTAACAACTCTGCCCCGCCTAGTAGAATACAGATCAGGAGCACTTGTTCGAGCTAGGATCTAAGGTTTTCCAGTTGGTAAGGGAGAAGGTTGAGGTGGGTCTGGAGGTGGTGGTTTTGGCGGTTCAGGGGACAGACTTCATGGTTCAGTCCAAGGCTCAACGCAAACAGTGGCATAGCTGGTTGTAGGCTACAGTGCTTGAATGAAGATGCTGACTGGTGCGGTGGTACTCTTTTTGTTCACAGTCCACTACTAGGGCCGTGTCCAGAACATTTTGACTGTGGTGGCCAAGGTGGGGCACAGACCCTGTTTAGGGGGGTCATAAGATTTTAAACCCTAATATTTTTTTTTTAAATATTTTTTTCATTAGAATTGTCATGATTCATCACATTAAATGATTTGGCTTGTAATCTGTTCCTTTCCCAGTTCAAATGAAACAATTCCAAATGTATTATTAGGGTTTGCATTCAAGGTCGGAACAGTATATCATTGTACCGTATACTGTACCATATCAGTTCACTTGAAAGAGTTATCACTACCAACTCAGCTATTTCAAGATTACTCAAGATGCAACATTCTACTTTCCACCCATCATAATTGTATGAAAGGAATGTTGCATTAAGTAAGTGGTACTCAGCTTGCCTTTTTTTAGGTTCATCCTTAGAAATAATGATATAAGCAAAAGAAAAGTATTTATTTGTTTCACTTTATTAAATACATGTAAAAACTGTAATAATCAAAATCTAATCTGCTCATAAATGTTTAGGTTTCTAAGAGCTAGCTGAAATTACAATCCAGAAATAAAAAAATGTCTGTGAACCAACCACTTCATATATTGATTGATGACAAATGTGGTTCTAAAAACTGCCTGGCTACCCGACCCTCTTAATCTAGCCAAATAATATAATTTTCAGACTGAATTAGGTAGTGAACAGTTGTCAGGCAATCTAAAATATGCAATCGAAATACAAAAAATAGACAAGTAATTGACCAGACATTTTTCCATATACCATGTACCAGTCAAAAGTTTGGACACATTTACCCATTCAAATGATTGGGAAAATGTGTCTACATGATCTACGTGATGTATATACAATATTACTGAGAATTATTTGGATTTTCTTAAAGAAAGTACATGTGCCTAAGACTTTTGCATATTGTAGGCTACGTGTCAAGAGAAGTACTTCTGACCCTGTTTTTATGTATGCACCATTCTTTTGAAAACAGGAAGACATGGGTGAGTTCTGGCTTTGGGAGTACTCAAGACATGGATGATATTTCTACCAAGAGTCATTGAATGCCCTCTTCCTGTTACCTTGGATAGTTCTTGGAAATACCTTTAAATGTGACTGCACTGGATTGTGAAACACCTCCAAATTATACATTATCAAGATTAGTACATAACTACAGGTTGTACTTATACTGCAGGCTTTAGAACACCAGCAGGGAAAATGGTTGTGTTGGGCGTAGTATAGATAGAATGTGTTTGGTGATTTAACTATTAGGTTCATTGTTTGTAATGTAGAATTGAATGCAAGCATTATCAAAAACAAGATATGGTCTAGATATGGCATTGGGTGATGTGAGGTTAGATCCAGGTGTAAGAGGCTCCCTTTCACAGTCGCCACCTAACTGATGTGCCCTGGTAAAGGGATCCCGTTCTCAGCGTCTGCATGTTGCTGGTCACTCCTGCACAAAGCATCTACAGTAAAACAAAAATGCAATCCATTACTAGGAAACCAGTAGGCGAACTTGAACATATTGTATTCAGATTAGTGTTAAAACTTTTGAAAGGTGAGATGAAAACAACAAAAATGGGAAAAGGTTGGTTATCACTCCCTCATCTACAAATTCCACAGCAGTCTGTGCTGGATAGAATGTATCATCTCGATGGACACTCCCAGATAAAGTGCCTTAAAGCCAAAATGGAAACTGTTATGATGACAGCAATAGCTGTGCTTCGAGCTAAGACTATTATTTTGCTTAACTTAAACATGTCAACTAAAGAACAGGTTGTGTGGAATGTGGTGTTTACCATTTAATATTACTAAAGTACTGTATTCTTGGTAGGCTTATTCTACGAGTGAAGACAGGCTAATGTTTCCTTGGTATATCCAGTGTCCAACTCAAAACTAGCTAGACAAACTGTTAACTAACCTGAGGTAACTTACTAATATTACTGTACTGCAGCTAGCTGGCTAAAATTGCTTTGCTTATAATTTGCCTTAATTGCACATTTAGTATTGCCATTTGCACTGCATTTGCATTCATTGCACATCTGCACATTCCACTTGTAATATGCATATACTTTATACTTGTAAATTTTCTGCCCTCTTTGCATTTCTAGTTAGATGCTAACTGCATTTCATTGTACTGTACTTGTACTGTTCAATGACAAAGTTGAATCTAATCTGATGTACCGTTACTGTTAGCACCAGAGAGGCAACACGTTATATTTCTGAAACTATGATCATGCCAAACAAGTTGCAAAGTTAACTTGATAATGATTATCATTATTAGTTAAAACACCAACATGATACAGCTAAAGGTTAAGGTGAAAAGAAATCCATTCTAGTCAAGTAAAACAACAACCAACCTGTTCAGTTTGACCGGTTCGCTGGTGTTCATTGGTCAGTCTAGATTCAAAATTAGTTGTTGTCACTACCGAACATCAAGGCACGTTGGCTGTACCAGAATCGGATTAACCGTTCTGAAAGCTACTTGAAAAAGGTATAATACTGACATCAGATCAGCTCTTACTTAGTTGCACAATAGCCAATGGGTCTGCACTATTGAGTTGATCTACTTGAGTAACAGCCTATCAGATCAGAGTTTTTGGGGCGGCACCTGGGGTGGCCAATCAGTTTTCAGTGGTGGCCATTAGCACCCCAGGCCACCTCCAGGACACGCCCCTGTCCTCTACATAGGATCGGGAGCACTGTTTTGGTTCACTACCACTGCAGGGGACCAATTGCAGCTGCCGGGATTTGGTTGCATCCTGACTTCATCTCCAGGCTTCAGAGCAGCATGGGGTTTACTTGCTCTCTTGCAGTCTTAGTAGAATTTCTGGATGTCTTTTGTTCTATCCAGCAGACACTTGACTTTCAAAGGGTCATAACCTGTTGGTGTGAGCAGCACACGGGCAGTGGGGAGTTTGTTCCGAGGCCTTTTGCCCATAAGCAGTTGAGCAGGGGACAGAGCTACAGACTCAAGTGAAGTGGTTCTGTAGTTGAGCAATGTGAGGTGTTTGGCTTTAGCTTCGCTCCAAAGCTTCTTCACTGTCTGCACTGCACGCACTGCTTCATCATTAGTGTGGCGTGTGGCAACGTCGTCTTGTGTGTGAGTCCATAACATACAGATGTCCACAAATTCCTCAGACGAGTACTGTCCGAAGAGTGGTGGGAATCCCATGTCTGCTGAATTGAGATATTAGAGCTGCTATTACCATACAGCTGCGCTGGTCTTTTAATTAATCTGCTTCCATTAATTTTGAGTAATAATCCACTATCAGTATATAAAGTTTATTCTCAAACTCAAACATATCTGATGCTATTTCTCTGGCTAAGGTAACTCTGGCGTTTTGGTTGGCTTGAGAGGTTATCTGGGCAGCTTGTTTTGAAAATCAGCACACTTGCTGCAGTTTCTGATCACTGCTACAATGTCAGCACTCATGCCTGGCCAGTATAGGACCTCACAAGCTCGCTACTTGCACTTTACCATTCCCTAATGAGATTGGTGAATGAGCCATAGCATGTGTTCTCTCATGGTGGGGAGCACCGGGGCACCACTATGCGCAGTCCCTTGTAGATGATTCCATCAGACATAATGAGCTGACTTCTTGAGTCCCAGTATGGCGGAACAGGATTGGACACTTCCCATCTGAGTTCTGGCCAACCACGTTGGATTGTCTGTTGGAGAAAATATAACTCTACCTTTGAACACTCTTGAAGTTCCATGTATTTCTGGTCACTGACTGAGACAAAGCTGAGCATGGAGACACTCTAAGCCGTCCAACTCTGGTTCACTCATTGTAACCTGTGCTCTGGACAGTGTCTGGCAGCTCCATGTCCTTTCCTCTCCGGTATTTGTCAGGTCATACCACTGGAGTCGAAGACGCATTCTCTGGATGCGCATACAGTAGAGAAGATGTCTTCTCTACTGTATACAGTAGAGAAGATGTCTTCCAATTGCTTGTGATCATTATAGACTGACATGCGATCCAAAAATGTAGTTGTGAAACTTGGTGCAGGCATGCACAATGGAGAGCATTTCCTTTTCAATGTTTGCATATCGCGCTTCAGCGTCAGTTAGTGACCTGGATGAGTAGGTGACGGGCTGGCAGTCCTGCAGAAGGACGGTTCCCAGCCCATTGCTGCTGGCGTCACAGAAATCTCAACAGGCTTGGCAGGATCGACAAATTTGAGCACCAAGTATCAAAAGAGTGCTGCGGTGCTGGTTGCCATGCAAACTCCACGTCACTCTTAAGAAGCTGAAGCAGAGGGTCATCCACTTCTATGGCTTTCGCTAATGTTAGGTCGTTACACCATTATCCAGTAGTCTCCCTTGGACTCTTTTTTTTCTGACACCCGCAATTAAGGTAACAATTAACATGTCATCGGGGTCACCGTACTCACAATCCATTAATACCAGCCTCAAATCCTTCACAAAGTCGTCAAAACTCCAGTGGTGCAGTGCAGGGTATACGCTGGTAGACGCTGTGTACCCACTTTCCAGGCACCGCTACACCATTGCTTCCGCCTATAGTTGCATGGTTACTGTGTCGTAGTGGGAAACTGGTGCATAAAGAACGAGAACTGACCAACTATTTTCCGTTGAACCTGGCGTTTGCCGAACGAAGCAGACAGTAACCATGTACTGTAACTATTGGCGAAAGTTTCGGTTGACGAGACGATAACCGACTAAATAGAAAACAGAAAAGGTTTCGCTTATAGTTGCTGTTTGCTTTATTCGGCAAACGCCGGGTTCAATAGAAAATATTTGGTCACAGTTGCCATTCGTTTATGTGGGTGTACCACATACCCTGCACTACACCACTGCAAAACTCTCACACTGACCTTGTTTCTTTTGTTAAAATCGACGGCGAGCAATTCTCTTTTTTCTTGGCCTGATATAGCCTGCAAACTTGTCCAGTACTTTGAAAGTATCATCTTTCGCACAGTCCGCCTAGATATCTCTACTGTACCCTGCTCACCAATCCACATGCCTAGCCAGCCTGCTTGCTGTTTAGCTGACAAGTCGGAAAGAGGACCACTAAGACAAACGTAACATGACTTCTGAATCTTTCAAACTCCTGATATAAAACAGAAACATCCCAGTCGATTCTAGGGTGTTAAAACTGTGAAGATGCCATATTTTCTGTTGTCGACAGACTTCTGACACCATGTAATGTAGCTACTAGCATATGCAGGCATGGACACCAATTGCATGTTCCGCAGATCCAGCTTTTTTTAATGAGGTAAAACATAGCCTACACCAATACATGACAGCAAATCTACAGCAACGGAAGCCTACATGCCATGACAATTGCATTTGTGCCATAACATATTGTGTTAACACCAACAAATATGTTACACCAACAAATATAACCACACCGGGAGGTACCCGGTTATTCTGTTACTGTGGAAGATCGGTCCTATGATTTTTACAGGGGCTTTAGAAGTAAAGATTAACGTTTTTTTCTATGACTTTTTTTTTAGTGAATGGTCAACCTACAGTGAAGTGTATCGCCATTTTCCTATAAACTACCAGCGTAACTTGCTATTGAACATTTGCCTATACTAATTATATTTTCAATGAACTCTCTTTCATGCAGCATCTTAACTCTACTCAGAAAAGTGCAAAACGTTTTCAAAGGCAGGGCTATTTTATTATACCGGATATTTTCGCGTCACAAATATCTTCCAGCGCATAATCCACGAAAAGAAAATAAGATTCAAATTGAAATGTCGTTAAACAGCTACATGACCCCTGTTCTATATCTGTTCACATTCTGTGCTGTAAGAGGCGCTCGTTTGCCAGTTCAATGCCTGGACTTATACCCCTTTCCGACCTGAAGTCCAAAGCAAACCCAGAAGGCGAGAAAGTAAAACATTTGGACAACATGGCAAGACGCGACAGGGTAGTACATTTGCTCAGGCAACTTGAAAAAGCAGCGTAAGTTAATAACCACGAGGCATTTTGTAAGATTAATACAAATGTGACTGAACAACTTATTAAGGCATCAAATAATTTAAGTAGCTTGTTACTGTAGTAGCCTAGGTGTCAGTGTAGCGTTGAAAGGGAACAGGACCTTGCACTGCCATGTTTACCATTGTTGGTACGACATGTATGAAAATGCTGGTGTTTTACCTCCCCATTTACAGGTGCAGTTGCCCTGCCCATTCCCATAAATTCTATCGAGGTAGGTTGAAATAACTTTTTCTTAGAACAGACGTATACTTAATTAGGCGCATATTAAGTTAACATACCGTCATGTACAAAAGCTCATCTGATTAGACAAGGGTGGTTTTATAAATGTGTGCTAAATAGCGTGAATAGAAAGTTGGCCAAAACGGTGTTTTTTACCCTGTACAACCTTGTTGTTTTAAAGTTGTAATGTGTGTTCTTCAGCTTCAGGACATGACTGTGGAAGAAAGACTGACTATGCATTTGAGGTAAATATTTACCCAAATGTGTACTTTATTGACGTGACCCCCAGAGGCTTTGCATAATGGTAAATAAGCCCCAGAAAAGGCAGCCATACATGTACAAGATCAGTATTATTCCTTCAACAAAAGCCTACCTTAATCCAACTGGCTTAGCATAAAAGCTGTTCAAAAGGCTTTAAAGTTTTCTGTGGTTTGTAGGTACTGCAAAAAAATATTATTGAGAAAATATATTTATATGTTTAAATAAGTAATTAGCAGTAATGTTTCTAAGATATCTAATTTGTGAGAAGTAGTCAATATTATTCTTCCTTGGCCAATGTCTATATTTTTTGTTTTACATTTCAGATGGCCAGCTCAAACATTAGATATGGAGAGGGTGTCACACAAGAAATTGGTATGGTAAATAAATGTCTACTATTTCTCTACATGATATTGTTCCTGATAAGATAAGCAACTCAATGGTATGGTGTTGTGTTGGGTTCATGAGAGAATAAACATACAATGTAAATACACACAATGATGCTTTGAACATTAACATTAATAACCTCAACAAGATTACCAAAGATTTAACAAATTTCAATTTTTTTATTTCAGGATCTTCAAAACATGGGAGCCCAAAATGTGTGTCTTATGACGGACAAGAACCTGTCTCAGCTACCTCCTGTCAAGGCTGTGTTGGAGTCCCTGATTAAGAATGGGGTAAACTACACAGTTTATGACAATGTGCGCGTGGAGCCAACAGACTCCAGGTAGGTGAGCATCCTAAATTACATTCTGTATCTCTTATAGTGCTCTACTTCTGACTGGTGTTCTACCCGATATGGGCGCTGTATGAAAGTAGTGCTCTATGAGGGAATAGGGTACCATTTGGGACACAGACCGTTTTTATACCTCAGTGGTTTTCTAATCAAATTTCTACTCTTTAAAGCTTCAAGGACGCCATTGCTTTTGCCAAGAAAGAAACGTTTGATGTTTATGTTGCCGTGGGAGGAGGCTCAGTGATGGACACCTGTAAAGCTGCCAACCTGTATGCCAGCCATCCTGAGGCAGATTTCCTAGACTTTGTCAATGCGCCCATAGGAAAGGGAAAGCCTGTAATTGGTGCTCTCAAGCCCCTGATCGCAGGTATTGATAAAGGGTTGTATTTCTCTGTTTCATCACGCGCTGGTTAAGATTACTGGGTTGAGGCAAATAGGTTTACAAACTTGCTGACCCTGGTAAATATAATTTGATTGTTTTTGTGGATGGTTGTGCACACCTGATTTTGATAAGACTGTCCCTAGTCTTTTCTTGGAAAAAATGACCATGCCATAAAAAAAAGAAAAATGGGCTGTCAACTTTTTTTTATCTGTTTATCCTCTTGATGTTTCATTCAAAGTATTAACAAAAATCAAACCTTTAGTCAAAGAAAAAAAAAAATGGAAAGAAAAAATGAATTTATGAAATCATGAAAAATATTTTTCTCAATGTGTGCCAAAAACAGCAAATAAAACATGTAAACAGCAAATAAACAGCAAATAAAACATTTTCACAGACGGTTTTACTCATTTACCAAGGGTGCCAATATAAGTGGAGGGCACTGCAGCAGTGGAAGATGTCAGAAAATGTGCACAGGTTTCTCACATCACATTCCCATCTTTCTCCTAAGTTCCCACAACAGCAGGGACTGGCAGTGAGACGACAGGTGTTGCTATCTTCGACTATGAAATACTGAAGGCAAAGACTGGTACGTTAAAAAGTGTGTGTGTGTGTGTGTGTGTGTGTGTGTGTGTGTGTGTGAGAATAACACTGATAGTCTCGTTATCATGGCACCTGTCAGTGGGTGGGATATATTAGGCAGCAAGTGAACATTCCGTCCTCATAGGTGATGTGTTAGAAACAGGAAAAATGGGCAAGTGTAAGGATCTGAGCGAATTTGACAAGCGCCAAATTGTGATGGCTAGACGACTGGATCAGAGCATCTCCAAAACTGCAGCCCTTGTGGGGTGTTCCTGGTCTGCAGTGGTCAGTACCTATCAAAAGTGGTCCTAGGAAGAAAAAGCGGTGAACTGGCTGACCCCGTACCACTGTCGAAAGCGCCTACAATTGGCATGTGAGCATCAGAACTGGACCACGGAGCAATGGAAGAAAGTGTCCTGGTCTGATGAATCACGTTTCCTTTTACATCACATGGGTGGCCGGGTGAGTGTGCATCACTTACCTGGAGAACATATGGCACCAGGATGCACTATGGGAAGGAGGCTAGCTGTCGGAGGCAGTGTGATTTTTTGGGTAATGTTCTGCTGGGAAACCTTGGGTCCTGCCATTCATGTGGATGTTACTTGGACACGTACCACCTGACTAAGCATTGTTGCAGACCATGTGCACCCTTTCATGGCAATGGTATTCCCTGATGACATTGGCCTCTTTCAGTAGGATAATGCGCCCTGCCACAAAGCAAAAATGGTTCAGGAATGGTTTGAGGAACACAACAATGAGTTCAGGGTGTTGACTTGGCCTCCAAATTCCCCAGATCTCAATCCAATTGAGCATCTGTGGGATGTGCTGGACAAACAAGTCCAATCCATGGAGGCCCCACCTAGCAACTTACAGGACTTAAATGATCTGCTGCTAACGTCTTGGTGCCAGATACCACAGCACATCTTCAGAGGTCTAGTGGAGTCTATGCCTCGACAAGTCAAGGCTGTTTTGGCGGCAAAAGGGGGACCTACACAATATTAGGCAGGTGGTCATAATGTTAAGGCTGATCGGGGTGTGTTTGTGTATGTGTGTATACATATCAGAGTTGGTGACTCAAGTCGCAGACTTGGACTCAAGTCGCACTTAAGTCACCAATAAATTGACTTGTGACTTGACTTGCGATCTGTTCAAAGGACTTAAGACTTGACTTGGACTTGTAGTCATTGGACTCGTGACATGCAAGGTAAATATAGAATAGCTAAAACTAAGGAAAAAACCTGCCTTCACGTTTTGTTCTGGTCTGGTAGTTCAAGTGATTAAATTTGAAATTCACCTAGGTAACGTTAGCGATAGTGAATCTGTTCCATTTGTAATAGCATTTGGCGACAAAGATTTTTTACATTCAGTGAGAAGCCTAATGATAGTTCGCTGTCAAGAATTGGGCCTGTTTCTAATCTTTGCCAGCTAATTAGTTACAGTAGCTAATATCTAGCCAGCACATATAACCATACAGAACACAAAGAGCTGTTAGCTCATGGCTAACCTATGTAAAATAGTCAGACAATTTGGCTAATGCCAGATAGAATAGGCCGGCCCCAGCCTCAACATGATCATACTTCAATTAAACATTAAATGTTACAATTAAGCATTAGTGTACTAGATTATCAACTGCTGATTTAAAATAGCCCATAAAATAATAGTCATTCCCAAAAAGTGCACCTTAAGTTGAAAGGACTTGCTTTGGACTAATAGACTATAACTATATCCTATAGTGCAAAAAATACTTGAGACTTGACTCGGACTTGCATGCAGTGACTTGAGACTTCACTTAGACTTGTCTGAAGTGACTTAAAGACATGTCTGATATATATATATATATACACACACACACACACACACACACACACACACACACAGCTCCGGAAAAAATTAAGAGACCACTGCAAATTGAACGCTTCTGTTCCTCACTCAAAACTTTCCTTTTCAACTTTTTTGGAAAGGAAAGAAAAAGGTGCAGTGGTCTCTTAATTTTTTCTGGAGCTGTGTGTGTGTGTGTGTTGTGTGTGTTGTGTGTGTGTGTGTGTGTGTGTGTGTGTGTGTGTGTGTGTGTGTGTGTGTGTGTGTGTGTGTAAATGTATGTACAGTGGATATAAAAAGTCTACACACCCCTGTTAAAATGCCAGGTTCTTGTGATGTAAAAGAATGAGACAAAGATAAATCATGTCAGAACTTTTTCCACCTTTAATTTGACCTATAACGTGAACAATTCAATTGAAAAACAAACTGAAATCTTTGAGGGGGAAACAAACTGAAATCTTTGAGGGGGGACCAGCGCAAACGCAGAGGGCGAAAACGACTGACCGAGATGACTGTCAACTCATTCGAATGTCACTCAATAACCGTAGGATGACATCAAGTGACCTACAAAAAGAATGGCAAACAGCAGCTGGGGTGAAGAGCACGGTGAGGACGGTTCGAAACAGGCTCTTAGGGGCAGGGCTGAAGTCGTGCAAAGCTAGAAAAAAACCTTAATCACTGAGAAGCAAAGAAGAGCCAGGCTGAAGTTTGCAAAAGACCATTAGGATTGGACCGTGGAGGAATGGAGTAAGGTCATCTTCTCTGACGAGTCAAATTTTCAGCTTTGCCCAACACCTGGTCGTCTAATGGTTAGACAGAGACCTGGAGAAGCCTACAACCCACAGTGTCTCGCACCCACTGTGAAATTTGGTGGAGGATCGGTGATGATCTGGGGATGCCTCAGCAAGGCTGGAATCAGGCAGATTTGTCTTTGTGAAAGATGAATCTAGCCAAGCACAAGATTATCCTGGAAGAACACCTGCTTCCTTCTGCTCTGACAATGTTCCCCAACTCTGACAATTGTTTTTTCCTGCAGGACAATGCTTCATGCCACACAGCCAGGTCAATCAAGGTGTGGATGGAGGACCACCAGATCAAGACCCTGTCATGGCCAGCCCAATCTCCAGACCTGAACACCATTGAAAACCTCTGGAATTTGATCAAGAGGAAGATGGATGGTCACAAGCCATCAATCAAAGCCGATCCACTTAAATTTTTGTGCCAGGAGTGGCATAAAGTCACCCAACAGCAATGTGACAGACTAGTGGAGAGCATGCCAAGACACATGAAAGCTGTGATTAAAAATCAGGGTTATTCCACCAAATATTGATTTCTGAACTCTTCCTAAGTTGAAACATTAGTATTTTGTTGTTGAAAAATGAATTTGTTTTCTGTGTGTGTGTGTGTGTGTGTGTGTGTGTGTGTGTGTGTGTGTGTGTGTGTGTGTGTGGTATCTCACAAAAGTGAGTACACCCCTCACATTTTTATAAATATTTGAGTGTATCTTTTCATGTGACAACACTGAAGAAATGACACTTTGCTACAATGTTAAGTAGTGAGTGTACCGCTTGTATAACAGTGTAAATGTGTTGTCCCCTCAAAATAACTCAACACACAGCCATTAATGTCTAAACTGCTAGCAATAAAAGTGAGTACACCCCTAAGTGAAAATGTCCAAATTGGGCCCAAAGTGTCAATATTTTGTTTGGCCACCATCATTTTCCAGCACTGCCTTAACCCTCTTGGGCATGGAGTTCACCAGAGCTTCACAGGTTGCCACTGGAGTCCTCTTCCACTCCTCCATGACGACATCACGGAGCTGGTGGATGTTAGAGACCTTGCGCTCCTCCACCTTCCGCTTGAGGATGCCCCACAGATGCTCAATAGGGTTTAGGTCTGGAGACAAGCTTGGCCAGTCCATCACCTTTACCCTCAGCTTTTTTAGCAAGGCAGTCGTCGTCATTGGAGGTGTGTTTGAGGTCGTTATCATGTTGGAATACTGCCCTGCGGCCCAGTCTCTGAAGAGAGGGGATCATGCTCTGCTTCAGTATGTCACAGTACATGTTGACATTCATGGTTCCCTTAATGAACTGTAGCCCCCCAGTGCCGGCAGCACTCATGCAGCTCCAGACCATGACACTCCCACCACCATGCTTGACTGTAGGCAAGACACACTTGTCTTTGTACTCCTCACCTGGTTGCCGCCACACACGCTTGACACCATCTGAACCAAATAAGTTTATCTTTGTCTCATCAGGCCACAGGACATGGTTCCAGTAATCCATGTCCTTAGTCTGCTTGTCTTCAGCAAACTGTTTGCGGGCTTTCTTGTGCATCATCTTTAGAAGAGGCTTCCTTCTGGGACGACAGCCAAGCAGACCAATTTGATGCAGTGTGCGGCGTATGGTCTGAGCACTGACCCCCCACCCAACCTCTGCAGCAATGCTGGCAGCACTCATACGTCTATTTCCCAAAGACAACCTCTGCATATGACGCTGAGCACGTGCACTCAACTTCTTTGGTCGACCATGGCGAGGCCTGTTCTGAGTGGAACCTGTCCTGTTAAACCGCTGTATGGTCTTAGCCACCTTGCAGCAGCTCAGTTTCAGGGTCTTGGCAATCTTCTTATAGCCTAGGCCATCTTTGTGTAGAGCAACAATTATTTTTTTCAGATCCTCAGAGAGTTCTTTGCCATGAGGTGCCATGTTGAACTTCCAGTGACCAGTATGAGGGAGTGTGAGAGCGATGCCACCAAATTTAACTCACCTGCTCCCCATTCACACCTGAGACCTTGTAACACTAACGAGTCACATGACACCGGGGAGGGAAAATGGCTAATTGGGCCCAATTTGGACATTTTCACTTAGGGGTGTACTCACTTTTGTTGCCAGCGGTTTAGACATTAATGGCTGTTTGTTGAGTTTATTTTGAGGGGACAGCAAATGTACACTGTTATCCAATCTGTACACTCACTACTTTACATTGTAGCAAAGTGTCATTTCTTCAGTGTTGTCACATGAAAAAATATACTCAAATATTTACAAAAATGTGAGGGGTGTACTCACTATTGTGAGATACTGTGATACCAGCACCTGTGTGTGTGTGTGTGTGTGTGTGTGTGTGTGTGTGTGTGTGTGTGTATATATATATATATTCATATTCACAGGTGCTGGTCATATAATTAGAATATCATCAAAAAGTTGATTTATTTCTGTAATTCCATTCAAAAAGTGAAACTTGTATAATGTATACATTCATTCCACACGGACTGATATATTTCAAGTGTTTATTCCTTTTAATTTTGATGATTAAAACTGACAACTAATGAAAATCCCAAATTCAGTATCTCCAAAAATTAGAATATTACTTAAGACCAATACAAAAAAAGGATTTTTAGAAATGTTGGCCAACTGAAAAGTATGAGCATGTACAGCACTCAATACTTAGTTGGGGCTCCTTTTGCCTGAATTACTGCAGCAATGCGGCGTGGCATGGAGTCGA
>JACXGI010007738.1:8019-36138 GCA_016801175.1 Esox masquinongy
ACACACACACACACACACACACACACACACACACACACACACACACACACACACACACACACACACACACACACACACACACACACACACACACTCCTATATTACACAGGCCCACATACAGTGTCACACAAACACACCCCTATTTTACACTGGCCCACATATACTGTGTCACACACATACCCTTATATTACACTGCCCCAAATATAGTGTCACACACAGACGCGCACACACGCGCACACTCGCGCACACTCGCGCACACTTGCGCACACTCGCGCACACTCGCGCACACACACACACCTATATTACACTGGCCCACATACAATGTCTCCCACACACACACCTACACTGCATGCACAATTATTAGCCAAATCGTATTCCTCAAGATTTATTTTAAATTGAGCAAACACAATGCTCTTAGTCAATCCAAAATATCATTGAACCTCAAACCTGAATGTTTAACAAAGGAAAAATGAGTTTTGATCTTTCACAGGGAAATACATAAGTGTGCACAATTATTAGGCAACAATTAATGTGCAGAATTATTAGGCAAATAAATTACAAAAATAATTTATCCAACTCATTTGTTTATTCTCAATTTCTCAAGTGCAACAAATAAGTAACATAAAATGAAAATTAAAGAACATTTCTGGCCTTTAAAAAATATTCAGTGACCGATATTGCCACCCTTCTTTTCAATAACTGCCATGAGCCTTCCATCCATGCAGTCTGTCAGTTTCTTGATCTACCTGTTTCTTGATCAATTTTTACTGAAGCAGCAACCACAGCCTCCCAAATGCTGTTCAAAGAGGTGTATTGTCTTCCCTGACTGTAAATCTCACATTTGAGAAGGGTGCACAAGTTCTCAATAGGATTTAAGTCATGTAAGGAAGGGGGCCAGGTCATTATTCGGGCATCTTAGAGGCCCTTGCTTGCTAGCCAAGCAGTGGACTACTTGGATGCATGTGATGGAGCATTGTCCTGCATAAAGAACATGGCCATCTTGAATGCTGAGGACTTCTTCCTGTACCACTGCTTGAAGAAAGTATCTTCCAGAAACTGGCAGTAGGTATGGGAGTTGAGTTTCAGTCCATCTTCAACCCGAAAATGTCCAACTACCACATCCTTAATGATAACAGCCCATAGCAGTACCCCTCCTCCACCTTGCTGGCGCCTGACCTCGAAGTGGTGCCCTGTGTCCGTTAGTGATGACCACAGGCCCATCCATCTGGTCCATCAAGAGTCACTCTCATTTCATCTGTCCATAAAACCTTTGAAAAATCTGTCTTCTGGTATTTCTCTGCCCAATCTATATGCTTCAACGTGTGAATCTTATTCAGTGGTGGTCTTCTTTCAGCCTTCTTGACCTTGGCCATGTCTCTGAGTACTTGACACCTTGTACTTCTGGACACACCAGGTAGGTTGAAGTTCTGGAATATGGTGGCACTGGAGGATAATAGGTTCCTGGTAGCTTCACGTTTAATTCTTCTTAAGTCTTTTGCAGTTAATTTGCATCTTTTCTTCTCCATGCATTTTTTGCACCCCAGTTAACTATTCTCAACAAATCGTTTGAGTGTCCAGTGGTCACGCCTCAATAGTTTAGCTATTTCAAGAGTGTTGCATCTGTCTGAAAGGCATTTTACAATTCATGACTTTTCAGCCTCAGTTAAATCTGTTTTTTGGCCCATTTTACCTGAGGTCATGAAGCTGCCTAATAATTATGCACATTTTGATATAAGGTGTAATTCACTGTTGCCACACCCTCCCTCATTACAAATATACATATCACCTAAAAATGATTCAATCCAATGAGCCTTCAAGTTTATATGGTTTGGAGTTGAAAAATGTGCATAGAAATAATAATACGATTAGAATACTCACTTGCCTAATAATTGTGCACACAGTGTATACTACACTGGCCCAGATAGTGTCACACAAACACACCTATACTACACTGGCCCACATACAGTGCCACACACACACACCTATACTACACTGGCCCAGATACAGTGTCACACACACACACACACACCTATACTACACTGGCCCACATACAGTGTCACACACACATACACACCTATACTACACTGGCCCACATACAGTGTCACACACACACCTATATTACACTGGCCCACATACAGTGTCACACACACACACCTATATTATACTGGCCCACATACAGTGTTACACACACACACACACCTATATTACACTGGCCCACATACAGTGTCACACACACACACACCTATATTACACTGGCCCACATACAGTGTCACACACACACACCTATACTACACTGGCCCACATAGTGTCACACTCACACACAACCCGATATTACACTGGTCCACATAGTGTCACACACACCCCTATATTACTCTGGCCCAAATACAGTGTCACACACACACACACACACCTATAGTACACTGGCCCACATTCATGCTTTGAACAGCGTCATGTCCTGGATCACTCATTCTAGTGAACACTCGCACGCACACATTAAAGTTGAAGGACGTAACTTTCAAAACAGGAAGTATTTCTGCCTCATTCTTCCAGAAATCTTGGCTGTGGCAATGTATGTAGCCTTGGTAAGATCGGTTATAGATTATGGGAGTGTGGTGTATGGGTCGGCGGCTAGGTCGGTGCTGGCCAAGTTGGATGTGGTTCAGGCTCAAGCTCTCAGGGGGTGTAGTGGGGCTTTTAGGTCGTCACCAGTCGCAGCGTTGCAGGTGGACATGGGGGAGATGCTGCTAGAGATCAGAAGACAGCAGCTGATGTTGAACTATTGGGTAAACCTTCAGGGTCACAGGAAGGTGGACATGGGGGAGATGCCATTAGAGATCAGAAGACAGTAGCTGATGTTTAACTATTGGGTAAACCTTCAGGGTCACAGGAAGGTGGACATGGGGGAGATGCCATTAGAGATCAGAAGACAGTAGCTGATGTTGAACTATTGGGTAAACCTTCAGGGTCACAGGAAGGTGGACATGGGGGAGATGCCGCTAGAGATCAGAAGACAGCAGCTGATGTTGAACTATTGGGTAAACCTTCAGGGTCACAGGATCTCTCACCCCTCGAAAAAGGTGCTACAGGATTGTTGGGAGCATGAGCAGGGCTGAAATGGGAGTTTAGGATGGGTAGGTAACTCCCGGGCGAGGGAGGTTGGTATTTCGGATACGGAGTTTTGTCCTACGGTAGCGATGACGGGGAGTCCGCCATTGGCTATTACCGTGGCCGGTAGTAGATTTGCATCTGCTGGATTTGATTCATGGAGATCGGGAGGGGATAGATCTGGGACACGTCCTTTTAGCTAGGTTGCGGTCGGTGTATGGAGGGTGTATGCATGTGTACACGGATGGGTCGAATGATCCAGGCATGGGACGGGTTGGTGCTGCGTTTAGGGAAAGGACCAGTGGGCGAGAAGTCGTGAGGCGTCTATCAGATGGACTGTCGGTGTTCACGGTGGAGTTAATGGCGATATTGTTAACGTTGCAATGGTTAGAAGAGGGGGTGGCGGAGTAGAGTGGTGATTTTCTCTGAATCATGTGCGGTGTTGAAAAGCTTGCAATCGTGTAGTTCACGTAGTAGACAGGACCTGGTGTATGAGGTGCTGTTGATCCTTGATAGGGTGTTGAAGAATGGGTGTCAGGTGAGTTTCTCTTGGGTGCCAGCACATGTGGGAGTGGTGGGAAATGAGGAGGCGGATAGGCTCACAAAGAAGGCTCTGGAGAAGGAGGTGGTTAATTTGGTGGTGAAGTGGAGTAAAGGGGAGGCTAAGATGATGGAGATTTGGCAGGAGCAGTGGGATGTAGGGCTGAAGGGTAGACATCTCTACTGGATTCAGAGGAAGGGAGGGGTGAGGCGGGTCCAAGGGGGTGGAAGGAGGGAGGGGGCCATTTCCACTAGGCTTCGAATAGGGCATTGTACATTAAATGGGTCTTTGTATAGAATACGGAAGCATCCAATGGGGTGGTGTGAACACTGTGGTGTTGAGGAGACAGTAGAGCGTGTTTGAGGGAGTGTGATATTCAGGAATTTAGTATGAAGAACATGCTGAGGGGCAGGCCCGCCGAGAGGGGGGGGACAAACGGGTCTGTTGTCCCGGGCCCAGGGTAGGGGGGGGCCCAGAACTGACATTGGGTTGACATTAAAGGGCCCATCTAAGATTCTCGTCCAGGGCCCAGGCAAGACTGTCAGCTGGCCTGCTGAGGGGTATAGGAGGTGATGCTGGTTTTAGGTTATTGTTAGTTTATTTGAGGGACACGGGGTTGGTTGGTAGGATATGAGTTTGTCCTGTCTCTGCCCCACACTCCAGTACAGGAGGGGGCGGTAATGCACCACAAAAGCTGGATGCCAACCGCGGTTAAAAACCGAAGAAGAAATCTTGGCTGTCGCTGGTGTGATGTCAGTTCACTCTTAAAGCCCCACACTTTACCTGTGCACTTTATTCTGCTCATCTAAAAAAATATTCTTCATCCGAACAGGTGAGTTGACAAACCTTTTTTTTTAAATTAATTTTAGTATATAATTAAAATAATCGTATCTGATGTAGCATAAATACGGAAGCGTGAGAACAGCTAGCTAGTCTAAACTTGCCCTGATAATGTTTGCCGATTACAGTACTACTAGCTGGTCTAGTAAACAAAGCAAACAACATGAACAGACTGCTACAAACGGCGAGCTGCTGGAATATATCTGATGTAGCTTACATACGGAAACGTGAAAATAGCCAGCTAGTCTAAACTCGCCCTGGTAATGTTCTCCGATTACAGTACTACTACAGCTGGACTAGTAAACAAAGCAAACAGCATGTACAGACGGCAGCTCGCCTCTTTATCCACAGAAAGTTAGCTAGTTAACCAAATTAGCCAATCGTTTTTGCCAGGTAATTAGTTATAGCCAATTACTAACAACAGTATGAGGTTATTCTAGGCAGCTAACGTTGTCCTTGCTGGCAAGCTGACATTATTAGAAGCTGGCAGTAGTAGCAAAACTTGTGCACAATGTCTGCTGGATAGATACAGTCGTTAACTATAGCCATGTCTGCTCTGTCTGTATAGCTAGACACATTTACACCAATAGGGCAATTACTAACAACAATTTGAGGATAGCTAGGTAGCTAGCGTTTTAGCTAACGTTACTTACTAATTTAACAGAAGAATTGCCACATCAGCGTCGAAGTTTAATGCATTTTGCTCCATGAGTTCCATCCATCGTGGATAGGCAGCTGCACCAGTGGTCACTCCGAATGGCATCCATTTGCCTCTCTTTTACCAGATTTGCTTTCTTTTGATCTAAACTATATTTTCTTAGGTACCGTTACATTCTGAACTTCTTCCATTTTTAAAAATAAAATTGGCTAGCGTCTTTCGCTGCTTGATCCACAAAATGAGAGTAGCCACTTGCTTATTTTGTCCAGCCTCAGCTCTTTGTTTGATTCGTCAAACGCGTCAATTCCTGTGCGCAGGATAACATTTCCCGCCACTGCGAGAGCTAACCACTTTTTTCCCCTTAGGAGCAGTTCGCCGTATACAGAGGTTTTTCAGACGTCTGGGATGGTCTGGGACCATCTGATATGGTAGGAATTCATCTACGATCCAGATTAATAGAATAGTGATGTGTTAATACAAAGAACTTACGTACTTCAGCTTTAAGGCTAGCTTTGCAGTGTGCCTTTGACAAAACTGATAACCCCAGCTATCCAAGTTCATTTCCAGATATGTCAGCTGTCAATCAGGACTGTTCATGTTACAAAGCAATCAGTGGCTAATTATTGCCATATGGAATTATGTGACCTCTACAGGGTCTCTCTTCAGTCATGCACAAAAATACACACACACTCGACACAGATGAAACACTGAAGTGAACATCCAGTACACACACAAAACACACACATTGTTTTGTTGTAGTAGTCTTTTGTGATCACACTTCTGTTTTTATTAATACATGAATAGGACTCCACTGCATTGTTGTCACTTATCACATAAGTCTGAAGCTCTGAAATTACCAGTACCAGATGAATCTGATTGATTGTCATTGGACTGATATTTAAAATGTTATGAAAACAAACACATTCTCTTGAGGAGAGTCGTTAGTCACTAGATAAAAATGAATCACACACTTTCTGTCCAGGCATCAAGGGTTTATAGTTGTCCCTGTAATTATTTAGACAGAAAGCACCATTGTTTTCTTCTGTTGAATCTTTATTCCAAAAGTTTTACAAGGTTAAAGTGTACATATTCTCAGATTTTATATGAGGGTATTGGTTTACATATTGGTTTCAGAGATAAGGTGGTGTGCTGTGGATCTTTGGCTGTTCCTTTGTCTTCTTCACACGTCAGTCTTTGTCTCATCCTATCCACAATACCTTTTACAAGAACTCTGCAGCCTATTTTAGGTATTTTTCTTTTAGGAAATTGTAACCTGCCAATTCTGTTTTGAGGCTAACTAGTGGTTTGCAACTTGGTTTGCATCTGCTGATGGTAGTGGCTGATACATCCACGCCTACCTTCTCAAGAATATTCCTGATCTGTTGGCACTTATTGTTGTTTTATTTCATGGTGAGCATTTTCCATCCATCCAAAGTAGATGTCTTCCTTACCTGGTATTTTGTGTTTGCAGAGGTCACCAGCAATTTCCTTCTTTTAAATTATATTCCAATCTGCTGTCTTTGGTAAGCCCATGGTGTTTGGTATATTTTCAGCCACATAATGGCTTCCTTTACTTTGACATCTCTTTGGTCCTTACATTGACAGACACCCATAGAAGCCTACAATGCCAAACTGAGAGTCTAGAATCAAGACTAGATAATGAAAGCTTTCTTATACTTCTACAAGTGAGGTGACAAAACACACCTGACCTACCAGAAACACTTTATGTATGTAAAGAATAAATAGTGTTCTCATTTCAAAATGATGAAAACCAATATGTATACAAAGACCCTCCAAAAAATATATATAAGTTATCCTCATAGTAATTGTTTGATTTCAAATTCAGGCTTTTTAAATATAAATCTTCACTTCCCCAACCAGGGTGCTCTATGACTCCAAGCTCCATCAGAGATCCACAGGGACATGCAGAACTGTATGGATGTACAGCATGTTGGAAGAAGGGGCAGAGTCGCTTAAACATCGGTCTGTGAGGCAGCATTGTCTTCTTGTCGTATTCCAGGGCTCCTTTGTCATTTCTGCTAATAATGAGCAAAAGATCTGCAAGTGCTACTGTATATTTAGATTTATTAAAGACATTGGGAGAAATCTGCAATCTGATTGGCTTGTATGGGTTTCCAGAATTAGTATAATCACTCACTGAAATAGTATGTGGCATCAAAGTATTAATACATAAAATCTGAGCCTTTACCAAGGTTATTCAATACAAGGCTGTGTGATACAAAGGCAACATTTTCCAGTGTTGTGGCCAAACAACTTTTCAGCTATCCTTTACCCTTTGCAAGATATAAAATAGATCAGTGCAGGCAGAATCAATGCACTATCTGACATATAGCACAATGCGCAGGTCCCATAATATGTGTTGTTACATTAACTCAGTACATTAACTCTGAGCTCCTGACTGAATCAAAAATAATAGCGGGAAATCGAACCGGTGGTTATATAATCTAAAGACTAATCTAGTACACCCTCAGTCCAATAACAAAGTTGCCATGCTCGTTATAACTACAGGGTTTGAGTCATCTCAGACATAATTTTTTTTAAAGAGTTCAGCTAGTCTATGCAAAGTACTTGTTTGTGTCAATTACAATTGGTTACAAACGGTAGTAGACGCGACAAAAATTGGGAGCTGATGGTTAATGTAAATATGAGCTAATTGTTTAGTCTAGCTAACTATTAAATTCTGGTCTCTTTTGATCCGTGAACAAAATCATAAAACTGGAAAGTCTTTAGGTGTTACATGTTCTCCAAATAATCAAAAGATGACACATCTTTTATGCCAAACACACAGGAGGCAGTCAATGACCATACACCACCATTGGTTCTCAGACCACTAAAGAGTCAGTATATCCACCAATCATATATGTGCATTGTATGTTCCAACCTCCCTATGGTCTTGTGTAGTGTCCATGGGTCTATTCATGCGTCTTATGACACTCATATGCACATACGCAAAAACACAATGTCTTGGAGTTCCCAGCAGGAGGTATGGACAGGATGTATGGACAGGATGTGCGGGCCCGATCAGAAATGTTACCATTGCCTTTTGTTCACTTTCAGTTAGTACTCTCATGTGTCGTGTCAAGCTTAATTTCCTTACTTTTCATGCTCATAATCTCACACAACCATGATTACTTTTGCAACAACTACTCGTGACTAGATCATTTTCAGTCGTATGTTCATGTCATGGCTTGCTAGTTACTTTATCCACTCATCTCTGACTTAAGGAAGATAACTGACAGAAATGTAACTGAAAATTAAAGCTGTTTGCAACGTTGATGGGCTTCAGCTGTGTGCAACACTCTGCCACGGTCAGGGCATATTGGACACATTGCCTAGGATGAGTATAGGAGCTGAAGAAACTGAAAAATAGCAATTCTGTGTTTGTTTACATTTTAAATGATTCTCTTGCATTTTTCTCAGCCCATGTTGTTAAACACATGTCTTTGCAAGATTTTATCACAATAGCTAGATTCATGTCCCTCAGCATGTGTTCAGTATTTCATCACTCTTAATCTGCTCAAAAGACATCAACCGTTATAAACATTTACATTTTGTAGTGCCCCTGTGTGGTCGAGCTGAAAGTGCATGTATATCTTGAGCCTTGAGATTGCTTTGAACATGTGTACCAATTTTGTAAAATGAATATCCATGACTGATTTATATGCATTTATGTACCAGGCCACGCCCACTAATGTTTGTTGATCACTGGCGGCTATGTTTTTTAATGAACTTGTCTGGCTCGACATGCATTGAGAGAGCTTGGTCCATAGATGCCAAATATCCAGCTACATGAAGATTTGGTTGGATAGGAGTAGCGTTTTAACTGATTTTCACAAAATCCAAAATGGCGGAAAATCCAATATTTTCAAGACTCTAGGTCACATGGGGTGGGGGTGATGAGCTTTGAAATTTAAACTTTGGAGGCTTGTCACAGCGGCACCATGAGGCCGATTTGCAAGGCATTGCATCAGAAGTTGTGGCCATGCTTGCTGGAGCCCTAACAAGTGGTTAAATGAGAAAAACAGGAGTCATGACTGCAGTACAACACAGTTAGGAGAAACTCATGTCACTGCAGTCACGGGTCAAAACCTCGACAGAATTTCATGCAGTCAGTTTAAGTTGTTACAATTACTATTAACTTCCCGGTTGCTTCTATGAATATTAACATGGTAACCTTTGTCTAGCAGTGTTGCTTTGTGGCGCCACAGAAGTCTGTTACAACTTGTTACCTGATAAAAAGACCTGTATGTTCGTTTCAACTTCCCAAAGGGGTCTACTTCCACTGTTTTGTGAAAACCTTGTGATGAAATCCAACAATGTTATTAATGTTTTTATATTACCTTTTGCTGGATCGCGTAAGTGGTCAAGAAGATTGATTGTCTCTTACTAAGTGAGTGGGTGAGTGAGTGCCTGACTGACTGACTGACTACCCATTGTTAAATGGCGTAGTGGTTAAAGATGCGGACTGCCACACAGGTGACCGGCGTTCGATCCTCACCAAGGACAAAACAAATTAGGCATGAGGATTTGTTCAGGATAGACTAAAACTTTGCTGGCTAAAAGCTTCAGTAGCAATGTTATAGTAAGCCTAAAATAAAACTGTTTATGGTTGTATTGCAATGGACAAACAGCACTGACAGGGAACATATTGCTCTCGATTTCGATTTTACATAGCGTAGTTCACACAGCGTAGTGGTTGGCTATTCAACTGTCATTGTTTTCTAATGAAACGAACCAACCATATAGTGATTGAAGTCATTGTTTTCATTATAGGTACTGTATAGCTAGACTAAAACTTCACTGGCTACTAGCTTCTGTAGCTACATTATAGTAAGCCTAAATTAAAACTGTTTATGGTTATATTGCGATGGATGAACTGCACCGACAACGAATACATTCCTCTCGATTTCGATTTACATACCATACACATAGCGTAATGGAAACAGCTGTGGTGTGGTTGGAGTCATTGGTTTCATTACTGTATAGCTATTAGCTAGCCATCTACAGTAATCTCTTTCTAATTTAATGCGTTGAATGTAGTGTAGCGATCCTGTTATACCTGTTGTTGGTTTGGATGTTAGCTAATGTAGGGAACTCGTTTCGAGGTCCATGCAGTTTTGACTAATTGGTTTAACAATGCAGAAGTAAATGGACACCACATCTCTACAAATGTATCACATGCAACAACACCTGTTTAAATAGCTTAGTGGTTAAAGACACTGTTTGCCACATAAGAAACCGCAGATCGAATCCAGACAGGAGCAACAACATTCATCCCTTCTAACCGTAGGTCGGCAGAATGTTTTGGACAAGTCTTTGACAGAGTTGCAAGACAGGATAAATCTCCTAATTAGGTTAGCTAGCTGGCTGGCTGTTGTTCGCTTGATGAATCTCAGCAATGGCTGCTTTCTTATCAATAAGATCTCACTATATTATGGAAATGGCAGGGTTTGGAATGAATTCATTGCTGTTGAGAACTAATGTGTGGGGTTCTTTTGTGCGGTAGCGGAAGCAGAGGCTTTAGTCAAGTGGGTGCCACATGCAGGTTGTGCAGGAGTACGGCAGGCTACAGAGAGGACATCAGGGTCAAGAAGCCACTCCACTGCCATCACCAGGCATCCCACGCTAACTAGAGGCTTAGGAGAACATCAGAGACTACAAGCTGACTAAAACATCACCTGGCCTCCCACGTTACCGTGAGGCTAAGGACTACATCAGAGATGACAAGACAAATAAATCAACATCATTCAGTCATACAGAGAGTCAGGGGATTAGTGGGAGATGCATAAATAACAGACTAATTTTACTTTTCAGAGGGAATTTTTACAAATAAGAAGTTTGCTACTGTTTCTTAAGTGCAGGGAGCAGGGTTTCAATGCACAGTAGGTCTCTTCTGACCAGGATCATTATAATCTGGCTGTACTGGGCCTGGCCTGGCTATGTCTAAGACCAAGGGGGAATAAACTGCCCTGGGCAGACATTGTAGGGAGGGTGATAATGAGGGTGCACACACACACACACACAGTGAAAAGTATGCTGTGCTTTTACTGCAGACTGGTGGGTTTAATTCTACACGTCCACCGACACACACACACACTGGGAAGCGTTCAATTTTAAATGGTGATTCTGAATGGAGCCGGTAAAGGGACAGTTATGGGTGTGTGAGTCTAATTAAGCCATTCACTTGACTGCACTAAGTCACAACGAGGGCCAGGAAATGACAGGAAAGAAAGAGGATATACAAATAATAGAGGGTATTTGCAGTGCAAAACTATGAAAGAAATAGTGAAATATCTGGAAGCAGATGGAGGAAATATTATGAGTAAAAAATGTGATAGAGAGATGTATGAAGAGATACAGGGATAGAGAAAGTGAGACTGCAGAAGTGTAAGAAAAAGAGAGTGACAGAGAAAGAAAAGGGAGAATGGTATGAGGTAACTTGATCCCCAGTACCCGATAAAGCTACATGTATTTTGGAGTGAACAGAAACAGCTCCGTGTCACCACGCAGAACTAGAACTAGGCCTGCACAGCTGAGAAAAACAGAGAAGGGGCGAGGAGAGAAAGAGGAAGAGATTAGGAAGAGATAAGAAATTATTTATTTATTTGATTATTTATCGAATCAAATTATTATCAAATCATTTTCTTATTTTTGTCTTGTTGTCTTGCCTGCCCACACTAGACAGTAGACACACTGTATCATGTTGCTTTTAGAATTTTAACAAACACAAGACCTACAGCATCATTGTACTTAAAAATTAGCAGGATAGCGATCGTTAACGTCTTGGTGATAGACACACTTTTAATTTATAAGGTTATTTAAGCACTGATGCTAATATTTAAAGATATAAACAATCTTAGACACTTCAACTCTTTTAGATCTCAATGTCATGTTTTTCCTGTGTATGTTGCTTTCTTGACCAGGGCTCACTTTAAAAATAAATGCAAATGTTAATGTGACCTGGTTAAATAAAGGACAAATAAAGGCAGTTATCTGGATAGTGTAACAAAGAGTACACACACATGGAGGTGAACCCATTCCCCAGCAAATAACCATAATTGACCTCACAGATGCCCGACCTTCCATAAGGAGTCGCTAGAGTGTCAAATGACAAGGCAACCCCATCCAACATCCACATGTACATCCCGGGCAGCCAAATGATGCCATCCTATGCTGGATCCCCTGTTGCAGTGATCAGAATTCAACTTGGTGGGGAGCGTGACCTTGCGAAGTTAGCATAATTAATTTCTTGATATAGCACCACCATCATGCCAATTAGTGTAATATTGTAAATGCCAAATCTTTATGGCAAGACACATCATTCACCCCGATTTTGTTAAAATCCTATTTGTCTCTGAGTTATTGTGCATTAAGTATGTATACACAAATGTACACACACACAGACAGATAGACATGAAATTACTTGTTATTGCTCCACCATCAGGCAAGTAAGTGTTATTTGGGAAATGCCAGATCTTTCATGTCAAAATTGGGCCCGTGGTGTCATCGAGATGTCACGCGTCACACACCGCAAACGTTAGACTCCCCCCTTCCTGTTTTCATCATGGCAACACTGAAATAACATGGAAATTGTATTGTTTGTCGTGTTTTTGTCTTTTTCAACTGTCTTAATGGAGCCAAACTCAAGGGACTGGAGCTACCACCGCAATTCTAGAATGAACTAGTAGTGTAAGTACAGCTCTGAACCACAGCGCCTCAACCACATAGTGAGGACTGCAATTAGGCCAAGCCCAAAATATTGAGAAAACAAGACGGAAACTCACACAGCTTTTATATCAGTAGTACAACTCACAGACTTAAACTTAAAATCACACACATACATACATGCAAGTGAAGGACAGCAAGAGAAAAGCAACACAATAAGAACACAGTACGTTTTTTAATGGTTGTGCACAGAGATGCTTGGTTGGACGCTAGAGCATTTAGTATCTCTCAGAAAAAAAGGTTTTGTGCAATATCCTTCAACCCTTCGTTGACTTTTACTAGAGGGGTTAGTAAGGCCTACGTTTGCTGCAGTGTTCCCAACCTAACATTTTTAAATATATTTAAAAAGTTTTAAACAGGAGAAATAAAGGCACACATCTAATATATTTAATAAAAAAATATTAATTTTATTTATTGACTGGCATTAAAGTGAAATATTATCTAAAATCAGACACTTTTGGTTTATGTATTCATTTAAATTCCTTAAATTCTCATTCAATACCAATTAAGTTTCCATTCATACATGAAATGCTTTCCGATTTAAATAATTTGGAGTATTTACAAATTTATATTTTCTAAATGTAAAGATATATAGACAGCATTAGGATTAAATACACTATATCCTCATTAACTTCCATTAATCCCTATGGTCTAACCAACGGTACAGAGTACATACTGAAGTGTGACATACATTGCTATTAAAAAGTATTTTCCCCTTTATGATTGTCTTTATTTTTGCATATCTCTGTCACTGAATGTTTTCATAATCTTCCTAATATTAAAAAAGCTAGCCATTATTAGACAGCTAATAACAAAAAATATGTATACTTGTGCTTATTTTATTTAAAAAAATAAATAAAAAAACACAGCATGATCTGCTTGTTTCAGGTCCTGCCACACCATTTTAATTGCATATAGGTTTGGCCATTGACTAGGTAATTCCAAAAAATGTATCAACTCTTCCTGCTTGTGTTTTGGCATATTGTCTTCTTGCATGTCCCATGTGCTCTTCAGCTTTAACTCACTGACAGATCTACTTTTCTCTTTTAGACATTCTCATTTAGAATCCTCTGATACAGAGTAGAATTTAGTGTTCCTTCTTATCTGTCTATAGAACATTCTTCTTGGAGTTTTGACAAAATTACTAGTCTTGACAGGTGTGTTTTGGCAAACTTAAGTTGAATTTTGACATAACATTATGTCTGGCTAAAACCAAACACCCTATTCCACGTCATATAAAAGATTAAGCAAGCGGTAGTAGAAGTGCTGGGATGTTTAAGCTAAAAGACTTCCACAGGGTTCTGGGGTTGGGGGGTGTTATCTGTTCACTCCAGTTTCCTTTAATAATATTAGGTTTTAGTTAAAGATCTACTATTGTTCAGTGAAAGATATAGAGAAAATGGAGAAAAAATAGAGACAAATTTTAAAGCAAACAAATACTTTTTCATTGAACTGTACTGTATAGTGTAGAACCATTGAAAGCTTAATGGAGAAATACTTTCTGTGTTTGTGTACATAGACTTAATTGTGTTTGCTGGGCCGTGCAGAATCTTTATTTCATTTAATTTTAATCACACAGCAGGATAATCTGTTATTTCCATTTATGATGGGAGAGGGCACATAATGCTTCCCTGTTGCCTGTCCCTCCCAACATTCCTTGCGGTCGGAGAGATCTCTAAGCCCTGACAGGCATCATAAACTTGCTATAACCCTACTTAGTATTCAGCCCAGTTGTACGCTATAATCAGATGAGTGTAATTGCTGGGCAGGTCAGATGTAAACAGTGGTCTCCCTAACCTATATACATGTCCTTTCTCTGACCTGTATATAAACTGTCCTCTTCCACATCAAGACTTGGGACTATAGCGAAGGCCTGAGGCCCCTAAAGAAGTAATTGTCAATAATTAATATTATCCCAGCACAAGTTGTTATTATGATCAGTGTACCGTGACATTGAGAGCACCATGTCTTCAAAAATGAAATGAAACGCGTTTCAGCGAATTGCTGTGGGGTTATTTAGCTACACTACTAACCATCCGTGACAAATCCTACAAGTTAGATTAGAGCTGGTAAACATCTATTCCATTTGAATTCACTTCCATTTCTCAGCGTGTTGTTGTTGCAAAACGTAGAGCCCCTGAAGAAGCTCAGTAGTTGTTCTGTTTCTGTCACTGCCAGTCGGTGGCAAAGTGATACACATTCCACAGAAAACAATGAATGTGATAAGATTCAGTACCCCGTGTGTGGACTATTTACAGTGTTTCCCAACTACAGTCCTTCAGTGCAAATGTGCATCCTTTTGCTAATTCCCCCACCAGTTCGGCTTTATACACTATGTGAGAGTGAGGGTGAGACAGTATATTAGATTTATTTTGAGGTGCCATATTTTGCATCAGTGGTTTGCGGACCATCGTAATAACACAGAAAAATTAGAAATCTAATATTAGACACTGTTCTGACCTGCTGAGTCAGAACTAAGGGGAAAGCAGAGCTCGTAGGTGGGCCGTAAGACGCTGTCCAAACTCTTGTGGTAGCTTTACCCAAGATGGTGGATGCTATCTGGAGCTACACATAGAAACTTGACTGGACGTGTTCAAATATTTCATACATTTAATATGAAGGGGATTATATTAAACATAGAGGGATTATATTAAACATATATCTCATTTTTCCCCATTACCCTTCACAATCCTCACTATCCTTCACAATCCTCACTATCCTTCACAATCCTCACTATCCTTCACAATCCTCACTATCCTTCACAATCCTCACCATCCTTCACTATCCTTCACAATCCTCACTATCCTTCACAATCCTCACTATCCTTCACAATCCTCACTATCCTTCACAATCCTCACTATCCTTCACAATCCTCACTATCCTTCACAATCCTCACCATCCTTCACAATCCTCACTATCCTTCACAATCCTCACTATCCTTCACAATAATTCACTGTCCTTCAATGTCCTTCACTGTCCTTCACTTCAATTCAATATCCTTCACTGTCCTTCATTATAATTCACTGTCCTTCACTATCCTTCAATGTCCTTCACTGTCCTTCACTTTAATTCAATATCCTTCACTGTCCTTCACTATAATTCACTATCCTTCACTGTCCTTCACTATAATTCACTATCCTTCACTGTCCTTCACTATAATTCACTATCCTTCACTGTCCTTCACTATAATTCACTATCCTTCACTGTCCTTCACTATAATTTACTATCCTTCAACGTCCTTCACTATCCTTACTATACTTGACTATCCTTCACAATCCTCACTATGCATATCAAGCATAAAATTCATTATTTCTTCCAACAGAATAACTTATACTTGCTTGTGTCTAACGCCAGTACATCCGAGTATGGAAGCTCAGAAGAGAACAACAGGAACAGGCTGAACATTTATCCATCTGCCAAATGTGTGTGTGTGTGTGTGTGTGTGTGTGTGTGTGTGTGTGTGTGTGTGTGTGTGCATGTGTGCGCACAGTATGTGTGTGTATCAATCATGTGTGTGCCATTTCATAATGTGTCTCTGCCAGTACTGTGTGTCTGTGTGTGTGTATGTGCGTCAATGGTTCATGAGGATGTTTGCATGCAAGTTGGGTGTTTTTAAATATCCTAGACACTGTTACCTCCCACTGACATGATTTAGGAGAACCTCGATTCTCCATGACGATTCCAGCCTTTGCCAAACATACACGCATGAACATAAACAACCCAAAACACAGACATACACACCAAGTCATGCACTATGCGACTTTTAAAGTCATCACAACTTAGATGTGTTCACATTTACTCTTTCATTACTTCCATCCGCAACTCCAGGATGTGGGTGCTTCTATTACATGATGGTTCCCTGCTTAATCCTGCACTGCGTTTCTCTGTTGTTATGTGTTTTTGTTGCTTTTTTTGTTTTGGTGTCAAGCTAAATGTCTGACACAGGTTGGGAGAATGGAACAGCAAATAATGATACTGCTCACACTACAAAAAGACCTAATTTCTCAGGTTCCAGCCCAAGTAATTAGGATTTAACCCTGATTATGAAAATGTGTCTGGGACAGGATAATTGTGTAAAGATCAAATAGTCCAAGCCAGGCATTAGAGCCGGAGCTTATACAGCAACACGTTTGCTGGGCCTACAGTGAGATGGACCTCTCCCTCAACAGGGTTTGTGTAGATTGTGTGTGCGAGCGTGCGGGCATGTGAGCCTGCATGTTTCAGTGCACACAGAAGGAGAGGACAGTCTTTGACTGAGAGGAAGTGTCAGACCGAGTGTGTTCCTGTTAATCAAGCAGAGGCTTATGCAATAACTCACACTCTGCCAATGTACCAGCCTCACAACGAAGAAACAAACAGAGAAACACAAAGACAGAGAGAATGGGAAAAAGAGGGAGAGAGAGATAGAGAAAGTGAGTGGGAGAAAGAGGGAGAGAGGGAGGCAGTTGTATTGTATTAACAGATGTGATAAGGGTGACTGAAACTGAATGGACTTCCTAGAAAAGGATAAAGAATAAAATTCTGTCCAAAGCTAAGCTCTGGCCTTTTGACACGCACAGACACTAGAATGAGGCACTAGAATCAGATCACTAGAATCAGATCACTAGAATCAGATACTACAGTCAGGCAACATGGGTAGTCCTTTTGTGTGTCATGCACAGGAACATGTTCATGGATATACTTTATTTGGACAGGGGTCAAGGTGTTTGCGTGTGTTTGCGTGTGTTTGCTTGTTTGCGCGCGCATGTACTGTAGGGAATGTAATGCCTTCAGTGACACCCATGCGTGATATTTGCACACATCTGTAACATTTCCACACTGGTGTCAGTCACGCACAGCACTGACTATTTCAACTGGTATACACCATAGTTTAAGTTGGACTGTTGCAACAATGTCCCACAAATGTCTTGAATGTTAATATATGTAAATTATCTAATGATAAACAGCTTAGGGTCTACTCAATCTGTACCACAGATGTTCAGTTTTACAGTGGTATTGGAATGTAAAGGCAATGTTGCACTCGGCTGCATATCAGCTTAATGAGTAATTTCCTTCAAACGTATATTGCAATGTGTACAGCCTGGTAATCTGTAATGTGTGCATGAACCCCTAGGAGATATTCAGAGCAGCTTTTTTGTATAACTCATTCCCCAGCTAAATAGGCAGCAGCTACTCTTCCTGGGGTCCAAACACAAATCAAAACGTTCCAGAATAGACATGATAAAATGCATAACAATGCAGAAAAGCCTAACAGGGCTACATAAACACAATAGAAAAATGACAAAATAAATGACATTAACATACATAGTGCGTGTTGACACTGTACACATGTCTACATGAACCTTAAACATATCTACGCCCTGCTAATAGACTAACAGTGATGCAGTGAGTATCTCCTCCACTCAAACGAGAAGGGACTGACACGCATATCACTGACACTAACCCTCTGTGTACATCTAAGTGCTGTATGTGCTGCTCTGTTCTGAATGAACTGTAATTTCTCTGGTTTCTTCCTTGCCGGATCTGACCACTCTACTGTGCAGTAGTCCATGTGTGACAGTACAAGGCCCTTAAAACTTGGGTTGTGTCAACTGAGATGTTAAGTCAAAACACTGCTTCACTGCCAATAGTCCTGCCATTTTTAAAACCACTTAATATATTAATTCATCAAATCATTCATCCCTATTGAAAATAGTACAAAGACATTCATATCAAATGTTGAAACTGAGAAATTGTATTGTTTTTGGAAAAAGCGAATGGGAACTGAAGAGACGAGTTGCTGTAGTTTTGAAAGTGAAATGTTTTCCCATTCTTGCTTGATATAGGATTGCAGCTGCTCAACAGTTCAGGGTCTCCTTTGTCATATTTTTCATTTCATAATGCGCCAAATGTTTTCAATGGGGGACAGGTCTGGACTGCAGGCAGGCCAGTTTAGCACCTGGACTCTTTTACTACGGAGCCATGCTGTTGTAATACGTGCAGAATGTGGTTTGGCATTGTCTTGCTGAAATAAGTAAGGCATTCCCTGAAAAAGACATTGTCAGGATGGCAGCATATGTTGCTCCAAAACCTATATATATTGTTCAGCATTAATGGTGCCTTCACTGATGTGCAAGTCAACCATACCATGTGCACTAATACACCCCCCTACCATCACAGATGTTGGATTTTGCACTATGCGCTGATAACAAGCTGGATGGTCTCTCTCCTCTTTAGTCCAGAGGATGTGGTGTCCATGATTCCCAAATATAATTTTAAATTTTGATTCATCAGACCACAGGACAGTTTTCCACTTCGCCTCAGCATTCTCAATCTTTCCCCGGATTCTCTGAATCTTTGAATTATATTACGTATCGTATATGATGAGATACCCTAACCCTTAGCAATTTTACGTTAAGAAACATTATTCTAATATTGCTACACTATTTGCCTGTGTAGTCTGTCACGGAGTGGTGAACCCCTCCCTATCTTTACTTCTGAAAGACTCATCCTCTCTGTGATGCTGTTTTTATACCCAATCATGTTACTGACATGTTCCCAATTAACGCAATTAGTTGTGAGATGTTCCACCAGGTTTTTATTTGCATTACACAACTTTATTTATGTATATATATTTTATGCCTTATATGAGCATATATGCTGTAAAACATATAAATTTGGTTTGATCAACACATATGTACATATATGTCAAAATGTACAAGAATTGGCTGTTTTTATATATGTCAGATTGAAATATGTAATTAACATATATGATCATGTATTCTGAAATATATGTTAAGTCTTTTTATGTAAATGGCCATATATTAGATTTCCGTATGAGATGAAAGTGGCCATTTATTTTTCAAGAAACAATAACATTTCTCGGTTTCAACATTTAATATGTTGTCTTAGTGCTATTTTCTACTGAATATAGGGTTTAAATGATTTGCATATCATTGCATTCTGTTTTAATATCCATATTAATCTGTGTCCCAACTATTTTGGAAGTGGGGTTGTACTTAAGAATTAAAAGCATAATTTTAGCCAGGCCCTTGATATGCTATTGTATGTCATATTCTAGTAGGAAGCTGCTATAGAACAGTCACTATACTTGCTGTTATTTATGAAAGATTAATTCAATATTGATGAGAATACCCTCAAACTAAGTCTGAAAGTCAGCACTTTAACCACATTTTGTCATAAACCGAACAGCCATAACAATATGATAGGTGAAGTGAATAACACTGATAATCTCGTTATCATGGCACCTGTCAGTGGGTGGGATAGATTTGGCAGCAAGTGAACATTCTGTCCTCAAAGTTGATGTGTTAGAAGCAGGAAAAATGGGCAAGCGTAAGAATCTGAGCAACTTTGACAAGGGCCAAATTGTGATGGCTAGATTTCAATTTGACCCTTGTCGCATCTCCAAAACTACAGCTCTTGTGGGGTGTTCCCGGTCTGCAGTGGTCAGTACCCATCAAAAGTGGTACAAGGAAGGAAAAGCGGTGAACCAGCGACAGGGTCGTGGGCGGCCAAGGCTCATTGATGCAAGTGGGGAGCGAAGGCTGGCCCGTGTGGTCCGATTCAACAGACGAGCTACTCTAGCTCAAATTACTGAAAAAGTTCATGCTGGGGCTGATAGAAAGGTGTCAGGACACACAGTGCTTCTCAGTTTGTCGTGTATGGGGTTGCGTAGCCGCAGACAATATTAGGCAGGTGGTCACAACGTTATGGCTGGTCGGTGTATGTAGCTGTGCACTCAAATTATGTTTCAAACTTTTGCATGCACTCTGGTCCAGGTAATCATTCCAGGTAATCAAGCAGATTATTTAGAAACAGTATGGGAACCAAATCATCAAATCATCCTTTACTAATGCTGCAGAAATCTGATCTAATGCAATAACTATTGCCAAAGAATCTAGTGGTCAAAATGTAGTAACAATATCAAGAAAAAGCAATATCAACAAAAGGCCTAAAATATTATGCAGTATAAGTGGTCATAGAGACAATTCTTTAATTCTTTCTTTGACGAGGATGTGAAAAACATTTTCAGGATTTTTGTGTGTAATGTATGTTGTATGCAAATTATCCTCCCTGTCTGACATCCATTTTTTAGTGCTCAGTTCTTCATCCCATTTTACCTTGAAAGAGACATTGCTTAATGCGGTCACAGATAAGCATGCACCATTAAAACAGTGTCTGTATGAGTTTCCAAATCACCCTGAACAGATGTGAAGATAAAAAAATTATATGGCAGAGAGATAATTCAGAGGAGGAAAAGCCAAGTCTGGCTGAACAGAAGATTGGCAAAAGCATTGAAAAATTGATTGAAAAATCCAATAACTAAAGAAAAGTAAATACTAAACTATTTTACTAAATTGAGATTAACAAGAAAAGACATTTCCAGATGTTAATCTGGTGTGTTTATGCAAATTATGTTAATTAACATAGTCAAAAGCAATGAGTGCGTAAGAGTTTAAAGTTGTAATAACTTAAACTTGTGAAACAAGAATTGTTTGTTTTGTTTGTTTCTAGCATGAACAGTTCAATAGATATTGTTAATAATTTAGCTGAATTTAGCTCCAATTATACAAATTACATTAACCAACATAACCATAGACAATGTATGTTTAAGAATTTTAAATTGCGATAGCCTAAATATGAGGGACCACTCAACAATGATCACAAATACTGTGATTGTATGTGTCAATGGGTTAAAAAAAAACTATAAATTAAATGAAAACCTTCTTCTCTAGCAACCAAATTGGTGGCAGTCTGGATGTATAGAAGTTTCATGTTTCATGTAATAGAACCCTAATCCTAAAATGTACGGTGGGCTAAATAAATTGCAATAATTATCATATCAATGATATGACAGAATTCTTGAGTCATGGTTTGCCTTTGGCAAGCACACCTAATTATGTAAAGAACAATATTAAAAAGCTCTGGAGAACTGTTAATGACATTTCTAGCAAAAATGATAACTCAGCTCCATCCTGCATTTAGGTAGATTCTTCATACCAAAACCCTTGGATATTGTCGAACACTTTAATTACTTTTTGTTGATAAAATTAGCAATCTTAGGACTAACATACCAACAACAAATGCTGAGCTGTCATATTCATGCATTACTGACCAGATAATAAAAGACAAGCGTGCTGTAGTTTGGAATTCTGCAAAGTTACTATAGGAGGGTGAAAAAAAGTGTCTTATTCATCAGTCAAATCTAACTTTACAGAGCAGTTAATGTGGTAACACACTTTAAAAAAAACAAAATGTGAAGGCACACAGAACGTAGTGTGGAATACTAACAAAAGAACACTAAACGCACAAAGAATTTCTAAAATTATTGCATATCGTGGGGCAGGTGAATCTGTAACAATATTACTTCCACAATTGACATGAAAGGCTGAGACATGACTTCCTCCAACTTTCAAAAGGAATATTGCTCTGAAGACAGACAGTAATTACTCTTCAATTCTTATTCTTCTTTCCTGTATAGCTATGTATCGCTAATACTATATCATCAAATGAATGATGTAAGTTTTTTCAGAAATAGACATAGTATATATTTTTTTAGCAGGTTATCAGTTTCATAACACTTTTTTCTTAGGCGACATATGTTTTAATTTGAGGGATTTCTTTGCCTTTTTCTGGCTTGCCTGTTTTTTTGTCTGTATTATCCTTGTAGGCCCGTGGTATTAAGTGGTATGAAGCAGCTACCATTTGCACGATTTCTGAATTGTCAAGCACAATCAGGGTTTGGAGTCATCCAATATAGTTGCCTTGCCTCATCATGCTGTCTCCTGGCAGTGGCCTAGGAGATTGCTCAATAATGGCTGTTGGCAAAATAATGTGTTTTTCAGGCACGTAGGGATTCTGAAATACATTTCCCTGGTTTAAAGTAACAAGCAGACAACAACATGGAATGTGCTTTGGAGGAAATGTTTCAATGTCAAATTGCGAGTCTCCTGGAAATTATTAAAAATTAATCACAAATTGGCATCACAGGATTATGGAGAAAAATGGAAAGTAAAAAATATTTCAATTAAAAAATATATACATAAGCCACTAATATGTTCCACCAAAAGCTAGTTTGCTAGCTACAGTTGCTGAGTTAGTGACTAAATTTTTGACTTCTGAACTTTGACACAATGGACTGTATTGATTGGTGGGTCTCTCTGTCCAAAGATAATGTCTCTGCTTCACATTTCTGAAAATCTGAGTATAAACAGCCCAAAGAAAGAACAACAGCTATTTAAACAGACAATCCACCAATAAACATATACCCTACAATAGTGATGGCCAAACGAGGCTTCATTAGCGTTATTTTAGCAGCAGGATATTATGCTGGCAGCACTCAGATTTTCTTTTTCAAAATAAAAGCCATCATTGAAATTTACAAGGCAATATAGTTAACAATCTATTCTGTGAAAAAGAACAGACAAGAACAACACTGACATAAAACATAAAATGTACCAACTAGATTGTTAACTATATTGCCTTATATATTTCAAAGATGCCTTTTATTTTGAAAAAGAAAATCTGAGTTAGCGCTGCTAGCATAATATCCTGCTGCTAGAAGAACAGTAATGAAGCTACGAATGGCCATCACTACCCTATTATGGCCTTAGGACAGGCTGTTCAACAAATAGTGATAGATTGGTTAAACCTGAGCTATTTCAGGATAGCTATTTCACCAGGGTTGGAAAACAGCCCAATTGTGATATTTCATTGTTGTATTATCAATACATAATTCAGTTAATTAAATAAAAAACATATTTTAGAGTGTGGAGTATGGTGTGTAAATACCAAGAAAGAAATCCTAGTTTAAATGCATGAAACTCAGAGACACTGACTCAACAATGTTTGAAAAAGTTCAAGGGGTGTACATTTCTAACAATGTTGTGAATGTTTCAACACCAACATTTCTAAAACAGCCGCAGTGCCACTGATTACAGTTATCTGTCTACGGCGTTACTTGTTTGTCAAGTGTTGCACAAATATTTCAGTCTTGAATATTTGAATGCTGATCACAGATATAGCCATGTATTGAGGTCAGTAGCACTCAGGGGTCTTTATCTTTGGAACATTCTTCAAAAGTGGAGACTCTTAAACAGTAAAAAGATTTGCTGTGTCACTCATTGACTTAGTATTTGAAAGATGATTCTCTACTGTGCTCCAAATCAGAGAGATGGTGCTGTGGAAAGGCCTTCCAGAACTGCCTTTGTGTTGTTTTTCTGCCTCATCCATAGATCAACCCCAAGAGTGAAAATACTGTTGAGGCTGTGAGCAAAAGGTATTCCTGCATCCCTATAAACAATGTTATGGTCATATTGAGGCACCTGGAAACAAACAGACAGGCAGAATGAACTTTCGTGCTCTGCAGAGGTCATTTCTTGGTGTGCTTTCTTTGCTGATTCATAGCAGGGACATGAGAACGGCTTGTGCTCAATAGATGTTGCCAGACTGTTCTTTAATGTGTTAGTGGTGTTCAAAGTGAGGTTGAATAACAAACCAGTTACAGGTCTTGTGAGAATTACGTCAGACTTCATCTTTTTTGCCGTTCACTTTCTTGCCTGATGTGAAAGTTATAAGGGATTTACATCACTTCATTTTGTCTTGATATGCATCTGCCTACATGTACTGTGAGTCATTACTTGAACGCAAGATTGCAGCAAATGATATTCATTTATATAGAAATGCGCAATATGCTATTTATTGAAGACAGATTACTTAGAAACAAGAGCTATTGCTACACATACAAAACAATGACTTATTTCACTTATTTTACCTCACTGTCGGATGTTAAGAATATATTTTCAAAATGAATATTTTGTCTGAATGAGCTGTTAAATTCTACCTATACTACACTAATTCTCAGAGAACAGACCTTTACACAGATGGATGGGGACCTTGATGGTTTCCTTGGTGTTCCTGCGGCATGACGTGGGGCATGGGTTAGCATCCTGTTGACAAGGCAACACTGGAACGTTGCCCCTACAGCACGTCTGTGATGTGATGTGACACTGAGGACCCGGAAGTCCAGCACCCTCCTGACCGCGGCCCAGTCGGCGTGGACAGGGGTGCGCTTCCTCCTCTTCATCCATCGGCTCTTTTGTTTTTTTTTGTCACTTTGAAGGAGGCTTTGTTTTCCTGGCACCACTCCGCAAGGACCATCCATCCTTTAGGCTGACTTGGTCGTCGTCGTGATCAGGCCGACCGCTGTCTTGGGAACGTGATGATGGAGCCGGAGTCATGTGTGGGCATACAGATATTGGAGGTCATCGACACAGGGGGGAGCTGAGCATTCAACCCTGTGGAGGGCTCACGTTGCAGGGGTCAACCAGACAGAGGTTGTGCCCTCACTCCCCCTGGTCCTCCATACATTGGGGTTCTGTCTGGAGCAACAAGAATGTACGTCCCACTGACCGTGTGAACAGCCGGGGCCGGAGTCAGACTCTCCCTGTGTTTTTCGTTAAAGTGGGCACATGTTTTTCGCTTGTCTGGGAAGTGAGGCATTGTTGCTCTTCTGCTGAAGCAGTTTGGCAAAGATACTGCCATCTACCCATGGTTACCACTGTAGGGGCAACCTCCTTAGTGCACTTCCTGATAACACCTGAGAAATAATCTGCATATTCATCCAACGGTATTCCCAGAAGCAGCCAGGAACATGACCCAGCCCACGTTGTCAGAACAAAACAGCAGCATGGCTGCCGATTGGTGTCGGCACACTGTGGAATGTACATGCCTGTCCTGTTCCATCTCAAAACCATCACTTCACTTGTCATCACATCACATCTAATTCTGAGTATGTGTGAATGTACTTAGCGAATAAAAGTGATTCTGATTTGTGGATGGAGTACAGTGTCAGCCTTGTCAAGACTCAAACTATCAAGATATTAAAGGTTTGTTTTAAAGTGGGATTATGTCAGTGCATAAAACCTGCAGATTTTAAGGACCTGAAAAGGATTTGAAAGATGGTTAATTTACTACAGCGTAGGTCAGTATCATAAAATGTTTCCTTTAAACTTTCAACGCTCTACCACAGTATACAGCTCTGGAAAAAATTAAGACACCACTGCACCTTTTTCTTTCCTTTCCAAAAAAGTTGGAAAGGAAGGTTTTGAGTGAAGAACAGAAGGGTTAAAATTAAGAGAGCACTCCAAATTGAACACTTCTGTTCTTCACTCAAAACTTTCTTTTTCAACTTTTTTGGAAAGGAAAGAAAAAGGTGTTGTGGTCTCTTAATTTTTTCCAGAGCTGTATGTTTGGTTCTGTCTCTCTCATTCTCACACACAAACAATCATGAGTACAGACACACAGGGACACACACACACATATGCATGAGGAGACGCGCACACACACACACACACACCGTGACTGTGCTGACTGGAAACATGGTCATCCCTGGGAATAGACAAGGGCTCACTATTTCAGCAGAAACCTGAGACCTGACAGAGTCATTGTCCATATGTGTATGTTTGCCCGTTTTAGAATAGCTTTGTCACATAGTTTTAGACAATGACCATATCCATTCTCTCTTTCTTTTCTGTCTGTTGCATGATGGGAAATTAGTTCTCAGCATTCTGGATGAGGTGGTGACCATGCCTTTTTTTGGGGGGCTGGTTTTGAGAAATGACAACACTCACACAACATACACTCAAACACACAAATACACACAGTGTACGTACAGAAAAAAAAACTATAAAAACGTGTAAAAAGAATCCTTTCAGCGCAAACATCCATTTCAAGAAAAACACACTTCCACCCACACACACTCGTGGATGCAGCCAGCCACACCTCGCCCCCATGGATTACTTATCAGCCCATCTGGGATCACTGAGGCTGTTGATGAACACAGGGCTAACACCAGGAAGAGAGGACAGGAGAGAGGGGGATGGGGGAGCAACAGATGAGGAAGAGAAAGAAAAAAGAAAGCAACAAAGAAATGGGAGAAAGTCAGAACGATAGAGAAAGGAGATAGATCAAGTATTATTCTCTGTCTTCTGATGAAAAGATAGGTAAATAAATATATGATATATAAGGGAAGAGGAATGTGTAGAAAACCTGCAAAATGAACACAGTGGCAAAATGAGAGACTAGGAATGTTTGATGGAATGCACAGATTTTGCAGTAATGAAGGAGAAAGTCAGAGTGAGAGAGTAAGATGATTTGGTGATGCTTGAACAGTTTAGGTCAGAGGGTTCAGATGAACAGATGAGAGGAGGGGATGGAAAGAGAACAGAATGAACAGACAGCAGGTAGAAGAAAAATGGGAATATGTTAAGTGTTTATAATAATAATTATACTATTTATTATGTCCATAACCATGGATTCTGTCAATTGTGGAAGTGGTGGTCTAAACCAACTGCTTTAGTGGGGAAGTGCAAACCTACCAGGGAGGACAGAAGGGAAGTGTGCCTGTTGAATGTGTTAGTTAATGATTGGTGTGTGTGAACAGAGAGAAAGTATTGAAATTCAGGGTCATTCTGTTAACTCAACCATGTAAACTTCTTAGTTATCCAGCCTACCCCCTACCGAGACACACATGCACAAAAAGGTTTGTGTGTGTGCGCGCGCGCGCGCGTGTGTGTGTGCGCGTGCGTGCTTGTGGGCATGCAGTTAGCTATTACGTTTGTAGGTTACCATCACTCTTTGCAACATGCAGAAACCATGTGGACACATGAAGCACTATAGTGGAGGGGCCTCACTGGGTGGAGACAACCTGTATGCAGATGAACAGGCAGTGGATTCCTTTCATCCTGCCAGAAAAGGAGCTGCTCCCTGCAGTTTGCCACTGTGAGACAGGAGGGGAAATATGCTCTTCACTAAATGAGTCCAATACAGCCAAACACTGTATCGTATAACGTAAAGCAAGGCACAAAATTAAACATCTCTCTTTTCCAACGTCCATGATACACTGTCCTTGTGTCACTGTAAAAGAGAAAGACAGCGGTTGGAAGGAGATGGTAAGAGAAAAGGGACTTCTGGCAAGTGAGACTGAAGCTAAGGGGGAATGGGTGAGTGTGATTGGGAGATAGAGAGAGGAGGGATAGAGGAAAACAGAGACGGGGTGCTCAGTTATGGTAGACAGAGATGTGATTAAAAACAGATAGCATCTCGTTCCCTTTCACACAATAAAAACAGCTGCAGGGAGTAGTCTCCTGCCCTGCCAAGTGTGTGTGTGTGTGTGTGTGTGTGTGTGTGTGTGTGTGTGTGTGTGTGTGTGTGTGTGTGTGTGTGTGTG
>JACXGI010007739.1:0-10935 GCA_016801175.1 Esox masquinongy
GTGTGTGTGTGTGTGTGGGAGGAGACACAGTTTAGGAGAATCAGCGGTGTTACGCCAGGGAAGGAGTGGGAGAGCGTGTCAGCACAGTGTGTTATTTAACTGTGCCTTCAGTTAACCTTGAATACCGCCACTCCGGGGATTCAACGCACAGGAATAACCAAATAAAATGGGTCCGAGACCAGTTTGTAACAAATGAGGTCATCTTGGTGCCATTTTATGGCGAGTTCATCTCGTAAGGCCCCAGCCACCACATAGAGGCTTACTTTCATTTATCTTTTGTGTTGATTTTGTTGTTGGGAAACAGGCCACCACCACTAAAACGCACCTTGGCGTAACACCTATGTAAATGTCTCTGTGGTACATTGGCGGGACAAAACACCGTTCCCCCATACTTTGGTGTTTAGCTGCATTATGGCGTTAGAAAACGTTGTCTCTGGCGCCTTTCCAGAATCCTCCGCGTTAAACTGGGTTGAGATCTGTTGACCAAGACAGCCATGATGGCATGTCGTGAGGGACGCGCAAATTGATCTGTCCTCATCACTGAAGCTCCTGCCAAACGGGCACCAACAATTATCCCTTTCAAAGCCACTGAGATCTCTTCTTTTTCTGCCTAAAATAACTGTCCAGTGCAGAATGTTGATACACAATCCAAAGCATGAAGGGATGTTTATTCTACACCTGCATGGAAGCACACCTGCTTTGGATGTACTCTGCAACCCCGTGTTTAATTTGGGATTTACCTGCAGAGGTGATTACCGTAAGCCAATCAGACGATCGCTAATTCCATGTATAGACAGGGACTACTTGTACTCTCCACTGTCGTGCTGTTTATTAAGAGGTGTCAGGAAACCGTCTGAGGCCAAAATCTAATCAGTGTCTAATCAGTGTCTAATCAGTGCTAATGCTATAGACTAGTTAGAGTAACACATTTTATTAAGGGTTTATAATTGACCATATACGGGGCATTTATAAGGTGTGTGTGTCACGTATCGATCCAGTAAACATCTACAACCAATATTATATATCCTGATATATTATATACGTATATCCTTAAACATCTGGTATAGACAGATTATTACCATAAGTATCAATAGCGCTCAATTTAAATCGGGTCTATAAATTTACTTGACTAATAATGAGATATTACTTTTTACATATATTTTTTTCTGGCATTTTCAGTCTATATTTTAGAGGAATTTTTGGAAAAGATGTGGAGAGGGTTTTTGCTGAAGAGCCGTGGGATGGAGATAAGGTGCTCTGACCTGTGGACAAGACTAGGCAACTAACAGGCACACCCGTGGATCACCCCTAGCAAACATGCCTCATAAAGGGTTTATACTGGACCAACAACACAATAAGGTGTTACGTTGGCTGGGAGGTTGACGGAGGTTAAAGGGAGTGAGGTGTTGAAATACGTCCCCAGATGTCATAGGGGCGTCAGAGAAAGAGAGAGAGAGAGGGTGGGTGGGTGAAGGGTGGAGTTGGTGGGGTGTGGGTGGGGAATTGGGGATCTAACACTAGCGAGGGACCAACACTGAAGCGAGGCAGAATTACGGAAAACTCCCAAAACCTTCCCGTTCTTCAGAAATCCCAGTCGGAGAATAATGTCCACAGTCAGACGGGAACTCTCCAACCAGGATTTCTGGAAAACCTGGAAAAACTTCAGGAAAGCATCCCCAATCATAGAGGGAGGATGGAGGACGGGAGTGGAGATCTGCGGGTCTACACTAGCCTGGGTGGTGGGGGGGGGCATACTCAGGCCCTTACCTTGCCTGGTCGGAGTGCCTGGATGGGGGGAGGGCGCAAGGTGGCTTGGGCAGGAGCAGCCTGGCCGGGCAACAGTACTGGTGGTGGGTGGAGCTGGCGTGGCTGTTAGCCGTCAGGCTGCTGTGGAGGAAGGAGGAGGTGGACGTACTAGAAGCAGTAGTAGTGGTGGTGGTGACGGTGGTGACGGTGGTAGGATTGGAACGAGAAGTAGCACAACAGGTGGAGTAAGACGGTGACCTGACAGAGAGAGAAAGAGAGAGAGAGGGTAGGAGAGAGATAGAGAAAAAAAATAAAGTCAAGAAAGAAACGGAAAAGAGCAGATGACAGACAGAAAGGCACACATAAACCAACCACGTTAGCAGCAATAGCACAGAGGAGGCAGCGTTAGCAGCAATAGCACAGAGGACGCAGCGTTAGCAGCAATAGCACAGAGGACGCAGCGTTAGCTGCCATAGCACAGAGGAGGCAGCGTTAGCAGCCATAGCACAGAGGAGGCAGCGTTAGCAGCCATAGCACAGAGCAGTATTAGCAACCGTTAGCAGTTAGCATCAGTAACCTAATTAGCATACAGTCCACAGAGACTAAGCAAGCAGGTAGAAGGGTGAAGAGTAGACCTGCCCTAATGTGCTAGACATCTATAGGAAGGATAGAGTGGAAAAACTGCCATGAGCTGAAATGGCTCAATGTGTCTTCGTAGTGTGAAACAACTTAATGTGCAAGGAACCCTGGACAGGGGAGTCTGTTGCTCAACCCAGTGTCCATGTACACCATCTGTCTTGATTTGGAGTTGGGAGTTCAATCCCCCGCACAGTGATAAGAATGCAAAATGCTGTCCATAGCATTTTCGCTTGGGTAATAGATTGGGAGAAGGCACGGTGATACCGTCGGATAGGATAGAACGTTTTCTGAGAAAGTTGTGACCATGTCCCTGTTCTACCTCATCATGAGAAAGCTGTGACCATGTCCGTGTTCTACCTCATCATGCTTTGCACTCACCCTGTGTCCCAGGTCTAAGTCAGTCCCTGATTAGAGGGTTGAAATAAAAAAACTCAGTTGAACTGGCTTCGTAGTCCAGAGTTAAGTTTGAGGGCTGTAACTGCACTACAGATATCTAACTGTAGATAACTAAAATATCTCACCTATAGATGTCCATACCTAAAATATCTGTACTGAAGATATCTAAACTATACATACTGTATGTAAAGATATCTGAACTCTACATATCTGAAGTGTGGATATTTTAACTATATGTATCAGTACTGAGAGTTGTCCTATAATGTTTGATCCTTTAGTCTGTGGTCCTTGTGGTCCTTTAGTCTGTGGTCCTTCATTTCCCCCCACAGGTTTAAAATACTGTGGATGTAAAAGAATGCTTTACATCTTTGTCCAGCTGGAAGTTCCAACTAAGACCTAGGCTTAGAGTCTTGGTAAAGAAAGTCATATTTTTTTCAAAAATCTTCAGGTACTTCAACCATGATACAATGTATCAGTTATCCAAGGGCTTCTGGAAGTAACACAGCCCCAGAACATCACATATCCACCAGCATAATTTACACTAGGGAGTAGTTATTTTCCTGCATCTTTTTAAGTCAAATCCATCTTTGGTGTGGTATTTCTAGCAAGGCATCCCAATTGCTTGTTGGTGGTGGGGTATAATTGTAGTTTTGGAGGTTTGGTGACCTGAAGATTCAACCAACTTCAGCTGTGATCTTTGGATAATTGTCTACCTCTCAAACCATCTTCCTCATTGTGAATGAGCAAAATACACTTAGGTGATTTTATCTGAAACTTGGATGGTCATTGGCAGCCATCGATGATTTGCAGTACAATTTTACCTAAATGGTCAGGCCAACAACCTTGTTTTAAAGTGTTTTGATAGGAACCCAGGGAGGAGAGAGAACAGACCTGTTACAGTCTCAGCATGTGTGTGATTGGTTTTATGAAGGTAAAACAACAATGTAAGTTTTGTAGGCATAAAAAGATTTACAAACTTGTAATTAGTGTTGTAGCTGTAAAAACGTTTAGCAAACTTGTAAAAAAGATTTGCAAACTTGAATCTAACTGGGTATTTGGAATCATGCAACTCATTAATTACACTTGCCAATGTAAAATACACACGCACTAGTTGTGTTACAAACATTTCAGCTAGAGCTTTGACAAAACAATTTGTACTTGTAAATCACAATCTGCAGTGGTACATTTTACAGCGTTAGATTTTTGATCAATAAATCATTGCAAAGTCTAATATTTTAGTGTAGTTTGTGAACTTTGGTTACCTTTATCTGTCAGTAGTGTTGAAATGAGGATTACATATCCATTTGTCCAAATATGTAAAAAAGCACCACTATAGTGGAATGTACACTGCTCAAAGAAATTAACGGAACACGTAATCATCACAGTATAACACCAAGTCAATTAAACTTCAGGGACATCAATCTGTCCAGTTAGGAAGCATAAGTGATTGTGAATCGATGTCACCTGTTTTGATGCAAATGGAAGTGACAACTGGTGCACTGGGGAGGCAACAGCAAGACAACCCCCAAAAAGGGAACAGTTTTTGCAGACAATTGCTCTCTCCTTATCCTTCCTGACTGATTCTTCTCTAGTTTTGCGTTTTGCTTGTGTCCTTGTCACTACTGGTAGCATGAGGCCGTACCTGCAGCCCATTCAGGTTTCACAGGTAGTCCAGCTCCTCCAGGATGGCACATCCATACATGCCATCGCACGAAGGTTTGCTGTGTCTCCCAGTATAGTCTCAAGAGCATGGAAGAGATACCAGGAGATGGGCCATTACACGAGTAGAGCTGGACAGGGCCGTAGAAGGGCATCAACCCAGCAGCAGGACCGGTATCTGCTCCTTTGTGCGAGGAGGAACTGGAGGAGCACTGCCAGAGCCCTACAAAATGACCTCCAGCGGGCTGCTGGTGTGCATATTTCTGACCAAACTGTCAGAAACAGACTCCATGAGGGTGGCATGAGGGCCCGACGTCCTCTAGTGGGACCTGTGCTCACAGCCCAGCACCGTGCAGCTTGACTAGCATTCGCCAGAGAACACCAGAATTGGTAGGTCCGCCACTGGCATCTTCACAGATGAGAGCAGGTTCACACTGAGCACATGTGACAGACGTGAAAGAGTCTGGAGACGCCGTGGTGAATGTTATGCTGCCTGCAACATTATCCAGCATGACCGGTTTGGTGGTGGGTCAGTGATGGTCTGGGGAGGCATGTTCTTGAAGGGTCGCACAGACCTCCACATGCTAGCCAACAGTACCCTGACTGCTGTTAGGTACCGGAATGAAATTCGCTGGTGCAGTTGGCCCTGGGTTCCTCCTGGTGCAGGACAATGCCCGGCCTCGTGTGGCCAGAGTGTGTAGGCAGTTCCTGGATGACAAAGGCATTGATGCCATTGACTGGCCCTCACATTCCCCAGACCTGAATCCAACTGAGAACCTCTGGGACGTTATGTATTGGTGCATCCAACACACCTAAGTAGCGCCACAGACTGTCCAGGAGCTCACTGATGCCCTGATCCAGGTCTGGGAGGAGATCCCCCAGGACACCATCCGCCATCTCCTCAGGAGCATGTCCAGACGTTGTTGGGAGTGCATACAGGCACGTGGGGGCCATACACACTACTGAGTCACATTATGAGTTGCCGTGATGAAATTCATGCAAGTTTGAACAGCCTGTGTTTTCACTCGTTTACTTTGATTTTTGGTGAGTTTGAATCCAGCCCTCAATTTGTTGGTGATTTTGGTTTCCATTGACTATTTTATTGTCATTTTGTTCTCAACGAATTACAAAATGTAAAGCAAAGATTTTGATCTTAAATATATTTCGGTCATCGAGACCCGATGTGTGATTTAAGTGTTCCCTTAAATTTTTTGAGCAGTGTACTTACTTTTTCTAATGAATGTATTAAACCTCATCTGCTACTTGAGAAATGTTATGTAAAGATGTACCTGCTGCTATAGAAATACAGTATGAACTCAGTTTAAGCTATATGCAGCACACTTTGGCAATATGCTTCTGCAATGCATGTTATGTAACCAGTAGCTAGATGTGAATAATCTCGCTCAAACTAGCACAGTCTTTTTAGTCATCCTAGTGTGTATGTGTGTATGTGTGTGTGTGTGTGTGTGTGTGTGTGTGTGTGTGTGCGTGTATGTTTGCACATCTGTGTGTGTTTTCGTGTGTGTATAAATTACAAAGCCATGATGTGCTATTTGGAGTGTCTGAGGCCTTATGTAAGAGGGTACGGAAGGAGAGATATGCATATTGGCTTCGTATGTAAATACGCCAGGACATAGAACAGAACCTCAAGGTACATCTGCAGATCACTAGCTGAGCTTCATATGAACATCTCAGCAATAACGTTAAGAAGGATTTATCTTCTAGTACTTATTGGCTCCATGTCAAGCGGAACTACCTACGGCCAATAAGCTATAGGAATAGCTTTCATGTGAAGTGTAAAGATGATATACTGATACTTGCCAACTATAGATGCTCAGCTCATTGATCTGACATTATTGTGTCCCCTTTGCTGCATATTAGGAGAGTTGAAGACCACCACAAGCCATCCTCCTAGGTTCCACACCAAGCCATTCTGCGCTCATCAAATGACTTTTTGCAATATTTCAACGTATTCATTAATTAATTTATTAATTCATTCTTACATGTTTCGAATTTTTATTTTTCAATCCATCAACTAAAAAAACTAAATGTTTTTGAGTTGATCTTTTCTCACCTTATTTTTTAGGCACCTTGAAATGCATTTCTTGTAAAACACGCTCTTTCACCAGAGTTCGATTTGATTTGTCCCACTGAAGGAAAAAATATGAGGATGTCTGACCCACATTGCATGTTTATGCCAAGAAAATCATTCTTGAATTATTGAAAGTAATTTTGGGAAGTAGTGAACATCATCCCATGAAACAGCAGTGATATTATAACAGCCACTCCTGCATAGGCTACACAGAAAAGCTCTCAGCGAAACCTAGCGTTCCAGATTGCATAAGAAACACCTGGGACCTAACAGCTAACAGCCCGAATACACATCACCCCTCACATTCCCAAACATCAGGTCCTATGTCACCGAATGACTGAAACATGGCTTCCTGCAAAACCAAAATAGTGGGTTTAATTAAGAAGACCATCCTTTGATGTAAAATATGTCCGTTAACTCGTCTATAATGAAAATAACATCAGTAATAATAATTATTGTTTTTATAATAATTATTATTATCATTGTGTTATTCGTGATCTAAAGAATGTCTTCTCACAAGGGTAGTGGACCTGGGTGTCAATTCCATTTAAATTCAGTCCATTCAGGAACAATAACAATTGTCTGTGTTTTACACAACGATGACTTCTTAGCCTGCTCTTGCTTTTAAGAGGCTTATATCTGTTTTCCCAGGTGCCTCAGACTTTGTTATGAAGCTGTTACTGTCACATCCAGCCACAAAGATGCAAAACCACAAAGTTATTGAAAAAGAACAAAGAACTCAGCAAGGACACAAGATTGGAGCAAGTCAGGTAGGAGTACATTGACAGACATAGAGAGAGAGAGAGAGAGAGAGAGCAAGATGAAACCAAAGAAGAATCATTCATGTCAAGAAAAAAAGATAGCATGAGAACATGACGATTAAACAAAGAATGAAGGGAATGAAATAAAGATGGGGGATAGGTAGTAAAGGAGAGAAATTAAAATCTTTGGGGTTAAACTCCACAAGTTGGCAGCTCTGGGTTAATGCACTTCTCAGCATGTTGGATAGGATTAGAGGCATCATCATGTTAGTGAGATAAACAAATATCTCATGTTTCTGTCTCTTCAGCCTCAGCGACTCTCACACATCAATCACGCTCACTCCTTCAGCCTTTCATCTCTTCCACCGATCAGCCATTTTAATCACTCATATACGGTGTCCCTGTACCATGCTTGTCGTTCTGCATTTTGCCCTCCCCTCTTCTTTCTCTCTCCGTCCTCTCCCTCCCTCCACCTTCCCCCTCTTTCTCTCCTCTCCCTCCCTTCTCTTCCCTTCTCGCCCACACAGTTCTTCATGCAAGCACTCACCGTGTTCCCACAGCAACCATTCTTCTACTGAGCCCACAGAGAGAGAGAGGGAGGGAGGGAGAGATAGAGACAGAGACAGAGAGAGGGACAGATAGAGACAGAGAGAGGGGGAGGGAGAGATAGAGACAGAGAGAGGGACAGATAGAGACAGAGAGAGGGGTAGGGAGAGAGTGAGACATGGTATGAGTATGCATGTCTATTTCTGGGGGCCTTTCAGCCTGCCACGGATGGGCAAGGCAAGGAGGTTGGTCCATATTGTCTTTCTCGTGCCAACGTAAGTGTGGAGTGTTCGTCTGACAGCCTTTCTGTACACGATAAAAGTAGAATGCGACAAGTGTTCTAATGGTCGAACATTTTCTGTAGACAATTAGAAATGTCGGATTCTAATTGTCTCCAGAGATCTCATTGGACAGAGCATAAAGGAGCCTTTGGAGCAGGATACATAGAAATATTTTATAGGACTATAATCTGGGACTACTGAATTTTGACAAGTAAAGTCATGCAAAAGCATCTTGGGTCTTGTGTTTTCAACAGATCAAGAACTGGCAGCTGGTCCTGTGAGATGCATTGTTTCAACAACAACCTTAGCCAGCTTATTGCTGACAAATAGAGTCAAATTCCAAATCTGTGTCTCGAAACTAGCAGATATAGGCAATAGGAATGTTATGAAAAGCTAAAATGATTCTTAAAAAGCTAACAATAACAAAAATAAATACTTTAAATAAATATATACGTTTAAATAAATGTGCAAAATATGAACACGTCTACAGTAGCCCTTCATCTACACAGCCAATAAGGCGCAGATTGACTTTTATTGGTCGGCAACAGGAATCTAGGTAACATCTCAACTTACAACACAGGACTAAATCAAGAGAACATTAATGTTAGCATCCAGGCTTTTTCAACTAAGAACATTAGCACTAGAATCCAGGCAAATTCAACCAGGAATAGAAAGGTTAATAGCCAGGCTAATTCAACACAGAACATACAGTAAATATTCGGATTCAGGCTAAATCAATCCAGAAAATAAAATGTAGTGTAATTATTGCTGTCAAACAAACCAACCAGTACCATCACTTGTCTGAACGCAGGGACAACTGACATCTAGAATGCATAAATTTCAACTCCCCACAAGAGCTGTGGCCTTCTGCAAGGGGAACAACTTCAAGGTCTCAAAGTGAGTGACGTAACTGACTAAAATGCTACCAGCGCCGACCGCTAACTGGCAAGCCATTTCACATCGGCTGGTACTTAACCCCTTTGACCTCCCCCTTCTACAGACCCCCACTGAGTGATCCAGGTCAACAGAACCAAAGTAACAGGATCGCTTCCTCCTCTGTCCACCCGCCCCTGCAGACAAACCATTTCAACGCTGAACATAAATGTTAGCATACGGGCTAATTCAACCCGGGCCATTAAGGGTAGCATCTAGGTTAATTAAGCGTTAGCAGAAGATAAACGTTGACCTCCAGGCTAATTCCACCCAGAACATAAATCATAGCTTCCACGCTAATTCAACCCAAATGGAAATCGTTAGCATCCACGCTAATTCTACTACTTGTCAGTAGTACATTGTGGTTGAGAAGAGGTGTTGTACAGTTACAGTTCATTCATTTTGGGAGGGTTTTTGAGGGGGAAGTCTGCCATTTGGTCTAAATCAGCCACTTATCAGAGCTTTGGCAACATCTGGACAATCAAATTAAAAGATGACATCTGTACAGAGCCAACGAGCAAATGGAAGTCGTTTTAAGTGAGTGGTTATTAAATGTGTATGATTTCTAGATTATTTAACTAAGTTTTCATTATTGCAATTCGTGGATTAAATGGAGAGGAATCCGGTAGTTACACTTTTGGAAGATGAACATGCTGACATGTTGTTAAGGGCAACGCTACAAAATGAAGGTATGGTTGCCACAGTAACAGAAGCAATGGGTGTTTAGCTGGCAAGTGATGGTTTTAAATAGATCTGGCATGCAGCTCTGCAGCACACACACACACACACACACACACACGCACACACACCCACGCACCCACACGCACACCCAACTAAATAAAATACACTTTCACACACATACACACAACCACACAAACAAACACAATTCCTTACAACTTATTGAATGTTTGGTTTGCAATCACCGAGCAAAATCTCACAACTGGCCCTTAAGCACGTTAGCACTTTTTCCCTCTGTCTCACACACACCTGACAAGCACACCTGACGAGGAGAAACACCAGTAGTTTTTTGGGCCCAGGGACTGTGCTAGGGGCCTTGTCCTCTCAGGCAGGTAATTTATCACTACTATTTATATAACTATGCTACTATCCAACTGGACACACAATATAGCGCAAACACACATACACATTTGCACATACACACACTGTTGGGACTTGGCACTGTATCACTGCTATACGTGCATACGTTGTGCAACTGTTGTTTCGGGAAATGAACATGTAGATTAAGGAAAGTCACCCGGACTGAGACATTTGAACCAGCTCTATTTTGAGCTGTGAGGGTGTGTACAAAACACGGGTCATCAAATTCCATCAGTTGTTTTTATTATTTTTGTCAAAAGCAAGAACAAGTCATCACAGTTGCTGCTAACTGGCATTTGGGGAAATCTAGCAGCAAAGCCCCTTTGAGGTACGGCTGTGGCACAAACTGTTTTCTAAACAGTGATTCACTCGATAGGACTTGTTAGTTACCACGGCAACACAGCGTTCGGCGTCGCTGACCCCCCTCATTCTCATATGGAGGCCAGATATAATACAGTACTAGCTGGATTGGTGGCACATATATAAATCAATCTATATAGAAATGTGTTCACTGGCACTGTGAACAATGGTTAAGACACAGGTCTGGTTCCACTGCAACTGCTGCAGAGAAATGTGTTTTAATGTTTCTGTTTCGTGCTTGGTTGGTTAAAAGCATAAATGTTTTAGCTGGATCTTACAGTCAAAATATGACAGAAATCAAACTTTAAAATGAGGTAAAATGTAAGAGTAGAAAGAAGTCGTAATCAATAATTAAATATTTTTATCAAAAATGTATCACGATTATTGGCACCCATCAAAAATTTTTATCAACCAAAGTTTACAG
>JACXGI010007739.1:11035-36185 GCA_016801175.1 Esox masquinongy
GACACATGGATGTTGACCTTATCTATCAACACAGATGAAATGAGACACATGGATGTTGACCTTGGTAATGGTTATTAAAACCCTAACTCCTACAAGCATGAAAATACCCATATTGAACGTCATTGGAACATTGACTAAAACTGGGTTCAATGGTCAGATGAGAAAAAATTATGACTTTTGGGCTAAAAACACCAGAAATGGATTTGGCGTGAACAGAGATTTTAGAGCAGAATTGTGCTGCCTATTTCCGGAGGCTAAAACTTTGCAGTCAGTGAATCTTCAAGCATGACACAATCTAAAGCATTACACCAGTTCCACAGAAAATTGTCTCACTGGAAACAGAATCAAGCTTTGGCAATGGCATAGTCCCTTGACCTAAAACCACTGAAACCTTCGGGGTGAGATGAGACAGAGAGTCCACACGAGGACTAAGGACTCCGAAGGATGTAGAGTTTCTGCATGAATGAATGGTCCCAGATTCCTTGTCATCTGATCTCCCCCTCATCAGACATTAAAGGAGAACAGTGAATGTTGTTATCTTGGCAAAGGGAATGACCATAAAGTATAAATTCAGTAGTACCAGTAATTGTGAGATGTCTTTGAGAAACAATGTTTATTTTTTATTAAGAATACATTTTTCTTCTAAAAATTCTGTTTCAGCAAAAGGTCAGACTTCTTATATTTTATCTGTCAAGCTGACAGATATGTTTTTTCACAAGCTGCCCCAAGTGGGCATAATAATTCTGGATGGCTCTGTATCTGGATAAATATACTGGATTATCTGGATGGCACTGTATCTGAATAAATATACTGGATTATCTGGAAGGCACTGTATCTGAATAAATATACTGGATTATCTGGATGGCACTGCATCTGAATAAATATGTAGGATTATCTGGATAGCACTGCATCTGAATAAATATGTAGGATTATCTGGAAGGCACTGTATCTGAATAAATATACTGGATTATCTGGATGGCACTGCATCTGAATAAATATGTAGGATTATCTGGATAGCACTGCATCTGAATAAATATGTAGGATTATCTGGATGGCACTGCATCTGAATAAATATGTAGGATTATCTGGATGGCACTGAAAAAAGAAAACATATTTTGTGAAGGATGTTTCTAATTGTTTCAGTTACATCCATTTCAGGTGCATTAACTATAATATACCATTATTACAGAATATGGTTATTAATCTACTTATTACTATATACAGTTGTGCTCAAAAGTTTGCATACCCTTGGAGAATTGATAATATATGTACCATTTGTAAAGAAAACATGAGTGAGCAGGCAAAACATGTCTTTTATTTCTTATGGGATTCACATTCAACTGTAGGTCATAACAGAATGGCACAATCATAAAACAAAACATGGCAACAAAGAAAAAAATGAACTGACCCCTGTTCAAAAGTCTGCATACCCTTAGTTCTTAATACTGTGTATTGCCCCCTTAGCATCAATGACAGCGTGCAGTCTTTTGTAATAGTTGTCTATGAAGCCCCAAATTCTTGCAGGTGGTATTGCTGCCCATTCGTCTTGACAAAATGCCTCCAGGTCATGCAAAGTCTTTGGTCGTCTTGCATGAAGTGCACGTTTGAGATCTCTCCAGAGTGGCTTGATGATATTAAGGCCAGGAGACTGTGATAGCCACTCCAGAACCTTCACCTTTTCCTGCTGTAACCACTGGAGGGTCAACATGGCCTTGTGCTTAGGGTCATTGTCGTGCTGGACCAAGACCAAGAGCGTCCCATGCGCAGCTTTCATGCAGAAGAATGCAAATTGTTTGCCAGTATTTTCTGATAACATGCTGCATTCATCTTGCCATCAATATTCACAAGATTCCCCGTGCCTTTAGAGCTCACACACCCCCAAAACATCAGTGAGCCACCACCATGCTTCACAGTGGGGATGGTATTCTGTTCACTATAAGTCTTGTTGACCCCTCTCCAAACATTGCGCTTATGGTTGTGACCATAAAGCTCTATTTTGGTCTCGTCACTCCAGTGTGCCAGAAGCTGTGAGGCATGTCAAGGTGTTGTCAGGCATATTGTAACCAGGCTTTTTTGTGACATTAGTGCAGTAAAGGCTTCTATCTGGCATCTCGACCATGCAGCTCATTTTTGTTCAAGTATCGTCGTATTGTGCTCCTTGAAACAACCACACCATCTGTTTCCAGAGCAGCCTGTATTTCTCCTGAGGTTACCTGTGGCTTTTTCTTTGTATCCCGAACAATTCGTCTGGCAGTTTTGACCTTGGCTTGGTATCAAGAGATCCCCGAATTTTCCACTTCTTAATAAGTGATTGAACAGTACTGACTGGCATTTGCAAGGCTTTGGATATCTTTTTACATCCTTTTCCATCTTTATAAGTTTCCATTACCTTGTTACGCAGGTATTTTGACAGTTCTCTTCTGCTCCCCATGGCTCAGTATCTAGCCTGCTCAGTGCATCCATGTGAGAGCTAACAAACTCATTGACTATTTATACACAGACAATGCAATTTAAAAAGCCACAGGTGTAGGAAATTCACCTTTAATTGCCATTTTCACCTGTGTGTTTCACCTTGTGTGTCTGTAACAAGGCCAAACATTCAAGGGTATGTAAACTTTTGATCAGGGCCATTTGGGTGATTTCTGTTAGCATTATGATTTAAAAAGGAGCCAAACAACTATGTGATAATAAATGGCTTCATATGATTACTATCCTTAAATAAACGTTTTATTTGCATGATCAGTCGTATTTTCAAAATCAATGCCAAAATTTCACAATTTTTGCCAGGGTATGCAAACTAATGAGCACCACTGTAATAACAGTAATATGCTGTTGACTGAATGGTTTCTGGAGTGGGGTTGTTTCATATAGCCAGAACTCCAAAAACGTCAACCATCCCTTTTCAAAATGATTGTTTAATATTGATATTGTTAACTGTTAAGAGGAATAAATATAATAAATAAACTGAAAAACAAATAAACTGAAAAACAATTCTGTTATGTCTGTTGGCAGGTTGCCTTGTCCATGACCTCTGCATTCATATACACCTTTTACGTTTGAAAGTTTACCAGGTGATACAGAGAAAGGGTCAGCTATCCCTGTGGCCTTTTCTCACGGGACTGTCATGGTACACAGATAAAGAGGTGAAAAACAAACTAGTTAAGCAGGAAAACATTACAGACCTTTCTTTGTTGGGATGTCCGTCAGACCTATTCAGCAATACAGAGACATAGACACAGGTGGAGAGAGAAATGGAGACATAGACACAGGTGGAGAGAGAGATGGAGACAGACACAGGTGGAGAGAGAGATGGAGACATAGACACAGGTGGAGAGAGATGGAGACATAGACACAGGTGGAGAGAGAGATGGAGACATAGACACAGGTGGAGAGAGAGATGGAGACATAGACACAGGTGGAGAGAGATGGAGACATAGACACAGGTGGAGAGAGAGATGGAGACATAGACACAGGTGGAGAGAGAGATGGAGACAGACACAGGTGGAGAGAGAGATGGAGACATAGACACAAGTGGAGAGAGAGATGGAGACATAGACACAGGTGGAGAGAGAGATGGAGATAAAGGAAAAAAGAGACAGAAACAACATGTTAGTAACACTGAACAATACAACAAAATCTCTGTGTGTGTTTGTGTACCACCCGTATATGTCATAATTGTGGTATACAGTCTCATATAGGACGTTTTTCAGCCAATCAGCCTTGGGGATTCCAACCACTTGTTCTAAAATACTTTATAGCTCCATGCCATGACTACCTCTTTACATCTGTTGATAAGCCATATGACGACAGCTGATTGGATGAAATGCTATGGCGACAGCTGATTGGATGAAATGCCATGGCGACAGCTGATTGGATGAAATGCCATGGCGACAGCTGATTGCATGAAATGCCATGGCTACAGTTGATTGAATGACATGCCATGGCTACAGCCGATTGGATGTTATTCCGTGGCTAAATGAATGTACCTTGTTAAAACTGTACGTTTACAAGTTAAAAACATGTCAGCAATAGCCTCCTATTCTGAATGAAGGGCTCATATATGGAATCATGAGTCAGACTTTCCATGACTAGTCCATGTTCACCATGTTCAAATCCATCATGCCAACGCACACAGGAATTTACTACAATGTAGGATAACAGTTAAATCAACCCAAGAAAAATCCAATGTTCTCTACAGTTGCACTACTAGGTGGAGCCATGATTGCATTCCGAAATAAAAACAACATAGAGACCAACGTCCCAATGTTGGTAACCTGACCATACTTGTAAAAGACCGCAGTCTAAACATAAAATCTAAGGAAATAACTGAATTAGTCTTTATGTACAAATAAAAAAATAGGCCAAATATGTTTTACTGTAATTAATGTATTTTTTGTTGGGGCTGCGACCAAATCAGGTGCTGATGCCACCAACCGAAAGACTCGTTGCCACCGATGGAAAATGTAGGAAAATGTCTGGAGCGTGCACCCGAATTAATTTCTGGTGAATAAATGTTGTGAAACACTATCATTCCACTATTACTGCAGACACATTAAGGACATTTTCTGATTACAATGCAAAGCTTCCGCAAAATGCCCCTTTAATGCCCACATTGTTTTAATTACATCTTTTCAATAATCCTATCTCTCATCTCATTCAGCATCCAATTTACCAATAAATAACTCTGTCTATCCTGCCAATAATCCTATGAATTCAAAAAATAATCCCTTCCCTCCCATCACTAATTCCATTACTCATGTCAATAATTCGATCCATCCCGTCAATAATCAATCTCATCAATAATCTAATATATCCCATTAAAAATCCTATTCATCCAATAAATAATCTGGTCAATCCCATCAATAATCCCATGTATACTGGCAATAATCATGTCATCCCATCAATCATCCTACCTATCCTGTCAATAATCATGATATGTAGCAGGGGGCCTCTATGGCCATCTACAGAGATGATATGTAGCAGGGGGCCTCTATGGTCATCTACAGGGATGATATGTAGCAGGGGGCCTCTATGGCCATCTACAGGGATGATATGTAGCAGGGGGCCTCTATGGCCATCTACAGGGATGATATGTAGCAGGGGGCCTCTATGGCCATCTACAGGGATATCTGGGATCTACAGGGATGATATGAGAGAAGAACTTAGAGGACAGTCCAGAGACATTAATCTCAGGTGAGATTCACAAGACATAGGCATGTACACGATCAAACACAACTTCCTTCCTTCACACACACAAACACACACACAAACAAACACATAAAGTGCTGACAAAGGACAACAGCAACAGTGTCTATCTCAAGTGATGTCATGTTAAGACTCTGTTAATTCATGTTTACACAGGCAGCCCCACTCTGATCTTTTTGACAATTAATAAAAACAGATCTAAAAAGAAGACTCGTCAAAAGACTAGTAGAACAACATCATAATCAATCTGCCTTTGTAAAAAGCAGGCTGCCTATGTTATTAATCACTGATACAAGTACTGTTTCACTACAGCTACTACAACTACTGCTAATATTATACTACTACTGCTACTGCTTCTACTACTAATTCTATACTGCTACTACTAATACTAAGACATCTACTACAACTAATAGTAATAATATACTACAACTACTACTACTAATACTGATACTATACTACTACTGCCATTACATCTACTACTACTACTACTAATACTGATACGATATTACTACTGCAACTACTATAATACTACTTCTACCATTGCATCTACTACTAATACTGTACTGCTACTGCTTCTACAAATGCTGCAACTACTACTGATATTACTACTACTAATACTACTACTAGTATTACAACTAATAGTAAAACTATACTACTACTGCTACTAGTAATACTACTACTACTGCTACTGTTAAAACTACTACTACTGCAATGACTACTAGTCTACCCCTAACTATTATTACTAACACGACTAAAATTAATACTAATACTACTACTGCTACTGTGACAGTGTAATCAGCACACCAACTATGAGTAGGAATGGCTGGTATTGAACTTTCACCCCACCTTAAACTCTGGAGTAAGGCAAACATAGTCCTTGTGCCAGTTTCCCGTCTCATAAAGACAGCGATCTTGTGCTTCACACACACCTGGCTGTAAACAGAACTTACAGTAATCAAACTTTACGTTAAGCCACTACAGGCGAAAGGAATGAGGACAAGATCCAGTTGGAGAAAGACCAAGCCAGGGTGGGAGGAATCATTGTGAAGCCGGGTCGGTGTGTTGCTGTTGAGGGGAGGTGGACTAGCTATTCGCTATCTTCTGTATAATGTAGGCACAATGGACTCATGTAGGATCTAAAACTGATCATATTAACATCTATTTGTATTCACAGAAAAAAGTAGAGCGTTGTACAATAACCAACGACCAAAGAAGTATCAACGCCTTGAAAACGTACATGTAATCCTGCTTGCTAAAATGAAGGCATGGGATCTGTAGGTGAACGCCCTCCTGTAGTGCTGGTTAGACAATTTAATCAATATCATACAGACATGTTTATGGCTTAATGTATACACTACATCAGATCTGGTCCTCTGGCAACTGTGACAGGATGGGGGAGGGGGAGAATGGCAGAATGTGTTAGGGCGAGGGGGAGAAAGAGAGACAAAGAGGGAGAGTAAGAGAAAAAGAGAAAGAGACAGTGGGGTTGTGGCTTGTGGCTTTCCTCTGTGCGATTCTGCTCCTTCCATGAGTGTTGTTCAGTCTAGGTAGGGTCAGAGACAGACAGTCACCTAGCAACTGTAGTGCTAGGCTGGCACGCAGAGATTAGAAAACCTGCTTCTACAACACTTGAAAACTGGAGGTAAGACATCCTTGACAGTGTTATAAGACCCATATGAATACCCTATGAATCTCTTATGAATCCCCTAGGAATCTTCTATGCATGCTTCTAAGAAACAATGCTATACCATGGCCTCCCCACTGTCATGCAGGACCTTCATTGATTTAAGGGGTAATTTATTAATTAATAATGTTAAAAAATAATTAAAAGACATTTCTGTATCTGTATAACCCATGTAAATTAACAAATTTGAAACAAAAAAGATTAGACTTAGCTTACACAGAATTGCAGGAAATTACCTTCTAAACAACATTATAATAATATAATAAATACTAGCAATTTTCCTGATAGCTAATAATGCTATTGAACGTAAACAAAATACCAATCTAGTTGCAACAACATGCAATTCAGCTCATGACGTAATCAGTAGCACACTACTGACTTTTCTTTTAGTCAATTACAAACAAAAGTGAACCAGAGACATTGTGCATATAATACAATAACAAGGTTAATTCCTGTACTCTAGGTTAACTACTGCACTCTCTGCTAACAATATATAGGCTGACAACTGAACTCTTGGCTAATTACTGTACTCTGTGCTAACAATGTTTAGGCTAACAACTGTGCACTCCGGGCTAACAATGGGTAGCCTAACTACTGTACTCTGAGCTAACAATGTCTAGGCTAACCACTTTACTCTGGGCACAGGCCTGGGCATGAGGAAGAAATTGGATAGATAACTTATTGAAGGCTATTTCTTGACTTCTCAAACACATCAGAAAGCTTACACTGCCCCATATGCTAAATAATCCAGTAATTTATATGGGCACCTACCTATTCATACATTAGTCAACCGTTTCAAAAGACATGGAAATCCAATCTATTTGAAATCATCATAAAATGAATTCTGCATGAGTAAAGGCCAGAATAACTCAGACCCTGATCTGACTGTCTTTGGAATGTACGCATAACACAGGTCTGAAAATCTAATGTAAATTCATTGCCTGGTTCAAGGAAATGCTGCCAATAATTTATTACTATTAACAATTACATTTAGCCACTGGTTGAATTACTAATAATGATGTTATTATTGATTTACATTTATTCACTTAATTTTGGATGGCAATCTTTTTGAAAGATCATCTGTTCTGACTGCCTATGGCAGGGGTATTCAAATCTGGCCTTCAACGCCAGATCCCTAATCTGGGACTTATTTAAACCAGGGGCACCAGATATAGTCCCACTGATTGTAAATTACATTTTCAGAACCCTCTTCAAAAAGTTCTGACCTTAGAAAGCTGTACCATTGCACTTTGTATGAACAAATAGGATGAGCATCTCTGTACATAAGATGAGAGAAGCACACTTTTGTTTATTTACAAGGCACTCCTGCAGAAACTTCCAGCATACTTCACAGCTCTTATTAAGGTCAAGAAAATGAACACAGGATTGGTTAGTACTTGATACACACAAGGATAGCCTCTGAATTAGGTAAAACTGTAATTAGCTGACAAATTAGCTCAGGATTATCATTTTGGCAAATCGTTTCCTTGTTTGTTTTTCGAGTGCTTATTATGTGTGAACATGGGTATTGTGAATAGCCCATTATTGTAAAAAATAACTGTTCTTAATAGCTTGCCTGTTAAAAAAAGGTACATAAAATAAAAAACAAACAATTCAAAACCAACTCCTTGTGATTTTAAAATACACAAAGGTGACCAGGCTAACTCAGCTGGGAAAGATAAAACAAAAACAGTCTACTGCCCAAGCCTAGCAAATATACTTTGTTATCCTCCAAACCCAAAGTCTTGTGATATCACTGGGGTTTTCAAACCACACCTTAGGCGCCCTTTGTTTCCATGTATTTCAACCATTCAACAACTAGCTCACCTGATTCAATGTGTTAAACAACTTATTTCGCCTTGTACTCAAGTAAACCGAATAGGCTGTCGCTTTCAATTATGGCCGTTAACACACAATGCAGCTCACACACCCACACACAAAAGGAAGGTAAAGACATACTGTCTGTGGCCATGAAGGTGGCTTGTGGGGTTTCCCAAGGTGGAGCTGTGGAGTCTTTCAATCCTCTCCTTCTCCATCTCCACGAAGCTGGTCCCCGTCCCGGTCGAGATGGTCCGCGTCAGCCGCGTGTGCGAGGTCCGTTTTGGGGTCTGAGGTGTCCGGGGGGTCTGGGTGGTGACGGGGGTACGTTTGGGCGTTTGGGGGGTGTGAGGGGTACGCCGCGGGGTCTTAGGGGTTTGCGAGGTGCGCTGGTCCCGTACAGGCACCGGAGGTGGCGGTGGGGCAGGTATGGCTGTAGTGTTGGTACTGGTACTATTGAAGGAGGATTGGGTCTGGGTCTGGGTCTGGACCGGTCGGACTGGCACAGAGGGAATGGCTGTGTGGCCGGTTTTTGTTGCGGGGGCAGGCAGGGGGCAGGGTGGGGGAGGTGGTTCAGGGGGTGGAGGTCGCTGGCGGTCCAGACGTAGGTCTTTATTCTCCTGGGCCAGACGGTCTAACTGGACTTCCAGCTCATCGATGCGGTGTCGCTGGGTCTCCAGGAGCTTCTGCTGGCTCTCTATAATGTTATTCAATTCCAGGAGGTATTCCACAGCCCGGTTAGGGCTCTCTGGGCTGCCCTGGTTATTACCCTGACTGGCCTCCATACTAAAGGTTAATTAAAGGACCAGTCCTGAGCTGTGATAGGCTTACAGGCTAACGAAGGGACAAGTCCTGAGCTGTGATAGGCTAACTGGCTAACGAAGGGACCAGTCCTGAGCTGTGATAGGCTATCTGCTATGCCCTCCCCCCCACCCGAAAAGAGTGGGGGGGAGAGGGGTGACTTTAAAAAGGTCCTTCTAGAGGATCACGGTGTTATAGTTCTCTGCTTTGTCCTGCCAGAGACGTCGTTTGGTGCCTCCAACATATAGTTGGTCCAATCAGGTCAGGGAATCTTGAAGGGGTCAGAGCCCATCCTCTAAAATCATATTAACTAACTGTCACCAAATCTGATTTTCATGTAATAGTCTGTTTAAAAATTATTTAGTTATATCCAAAGGAGAAGCGTGGAGAATTGATGGCAGACTTAGAGATGAGGCTCTGTTCAAGAACTGACATCTTTCCATTTCAGGTTCTATTGTTTAACAGACAGAACCTAAGAGTTCCTGGCAATTTCACAATATCCTTCTGGGTCCCCGAGGCATGCTTCTGAACTAGCATCACCTTGGAATCTCCATCATTTAAATGAAGAAGAAAAAATATTGTGATAGGTTGGTTTGTTCAGTTATAGATCAGCAGATCATTTATTTGTACGTCTATGTCTTATGAGTAAGATTCTTGAGTACACTCTTAAAATGTTATTGTATTATTATATTATATAACAGTTAATTTGATGAAGAGAAAAATTACCCCACCAAAAAAAACTCTCCCATCCTCTGTTGTTGCTTTTGGTTTAGTAATCTGGTGAGTCATTCCTTAAGAAAAGAGTTCCAGGAGCTCTGTCTTGTCTTCGTCACCCATTCCAAGAAAAACAGGGAAAAAAATGAAAAAATTAATAGGAGGGGGTTTGGACACCAAAAGGGCAAATATAGATGAGTAAAAATACTCTGCAGTAGCCCAGTGGCTTTAGCTTAGCAGATTGGAATATCCACTCTATGGCCTGTGTGGAATTCAAAAATCTAACAGCTCTAACTGCCAATCTGTTATAGTACAGCTCTCGCAGTCCTTCTGTCTCTCCCTGTGGATCTGAGCTTTTACGTGATGGACACGTTGTACTCTCTACTCTAATATATTCCTTGTGAGTTCAGCTCACCCAATAAATACAAAGAAGCCTCATCCAAAGTCTTAAGATCAGAGGATCGTTAAGGCGTTCATCCAGCATCACCGGTCTGGTCTACTCTCTATGCGCTGGCTGGTGACAGCCGACGGCTTCTCACTTCTGGAATGGTTGACTGCACAGTGCACTTTTCTCGGTGCCTACCTACACCAGTAAGCTCTTCCCTGCATGTAGTTTTCAAGATTATTTCACTTCATTTACTCTGCAAGGATCGAGGCACATCTCAGCTCACACTCCAACCAAGAAACCCACCCACCTCTTAATTTCACATTCTCAAATATCTTATTCTGTTAGTCCCTCTGTGTGGTTTATAGACATTGCTAATGTCTCAAAAACTTATAATTTGGGTCTTCAAAGTGTATTAAATGAATCAGGAGTTTCAATATAACTTTATCTGTTATTAATGGGTTAGCATTAATGAACACCATTCATTTAGATTTAAAAAAACAATTATTAATGCCTTGTTAGCATCAAGTGAGGAAGAAATCCCTATTCATGTGGTCCTTTGTGGCAACAGAATCCCTTGTAGCTCTTGATAATTTCTACAAGGACATATTGTTTTGTTGAGTCTGAATTAACATGGAGTCAGTAGATTGCAGCATTCTCTCTCTGATGCTGAGGAGAAAAAATCAACTGGCTCCACACTTCTAGTTTGTGCTGCAGGGATGAAAGAGAAGATGTGAGGTATTGATCCTCCTCCCTCTCTCTCTCTCTCTACCTCTCTCTATGTCCATATGTTCCAATAACCCCAATTTGTGTCGACGTGTAGAGGTCCAAACCGTTTGATAAGACAGAAGAACGTTGACAGATCTTTATATTGAGGGAAACCAAAACTCTCTGCGTTCTATTGCCTTTCTCAAGCCGGTTGGTTGAGTGCAAGGTGGCCTATTCTGCAGCACCGCGGAGCCACCGATCCAGCCCCCAGCCCGATACTATGTCCCGTTATTCCGTTAGGTCTGAGGCGCGCTGGATTCCGTAGTGTCGGCAGGCAGCATAGAACCGCTCAAGGCTCAGAACACACGGACAGGCACCGTCACGCGACGGCGGCGAAACGACCAATACGATCATCCTGGAAGTTGCGCACTAATGTATGCACAGGAAAACGCATTCAGACGCTAATTTATCAAAATAAGACGCGTATAGCTGGCTTGATTATAGGCTATGTCTTAACCTTTTCAGTGGTGGCATCATGGGAATTGTCCCCGCGTTGGTGTATCGCCTTGCAGCAAATGTGACTAGCACACTTAATTAGGAGCACGCGCGAAACACGTCTTCAAGTCTGCTTTAACCGTTCCATAAATTTGCCTGAAAGGTAGCCCACAGTGTTGAATAAATGTCCCCTTACATGTCTAAGTGGTGCAGTCCAACGTTTCCTCAAGATAGAACAGCCTAATTCCAGATCTGTCTCGTAGTGGTCCTGATGCTGGCAGAACTTGCGACCGGGTGATTAATCGGTCCATCCCCCGCGGTCCCCGTTCAGCATCTCGGATCCACTGCACCTGCCGCCCCCCTCCGCCATTCTGTAGCACCGCAGAGTGGCCAATACCGCAGCTTCTCGCAGGTCTTCTTACTAGCTCTCTCCCTAATGCCGTCACAATTCTTTCAGCGGAGAAGGAGGAGAAGAAGAAGGCGGGGGGGCATGTGGTAGCTGGGCTTATTCTAGTGAGTCAGAGAGGAGATATATTGTTGCTTTCTCTCCGAACTCTCTGACGTTGGAGCTTACATATAGGGATGACGGTGGTGAGGAAACCGAGCTCCTGGAGTCAACCATTTTGGGCCAAGGAGACGCGTGTTCTGGCCAGAGGTCCGCAATCGGAGCCGTAATGGACACGGTTTATCTCACTCTCTCTCCCTCTGTCTCTCTCTCTCTTTCACTCATCCACCGTCTCTCTCTCCTTTTCTCTTGCTCAAAGCTCAAAGATACTAGATGTGTGGTGCATTGACACTGCAGAGCAGTCTCTTCTCCATCGCGAGAGCGCGCAAACACTTATTCACAGGAAAACACACACACACACACACATATATAACACACACACACACATATACACACACATATATATAACACACACACACAGCATTGTACCTGATACCATTACTTAATTTATCAATATGTTTTCATGAGACTTTAAAGCCTGCATTGCCAACATCTCAGTTACTTAGAAATGTGACATATTCTATATGTCAATAGTTGACCTATCAATGTGTTTTCAAGAGAGTAAGGCCTGTGTTGGCAACATTTCAGTTCTATAGAAATGTGACATAGTGTCAATATAGTTGACCTATTTAGGCCTGCATTCCTTCCATAATATTTCCCAGGTAAACACGAAACAACTTCCCTGTCAACCAAAGCCGTATCCAGGATTCTAGATTTACTGAGGTCATTGAGTCGCAGCAAATTCACTATTTTACACAACTACTCCCGTACTGCAGCTACGACTCTTCATCAACACCAGCAACACTGTCAACAGACCTAAACGTGAACATTTTCGGGAAAGGAAAGATTTTATGTAATCGAGATCACTGTCTGTTTGCCTGTTCACTCCACAATAAAGTCATCACAATGGCAACCATGCAAGTAGGCGGTTATCTAGAATGCTACAAGAGATCTTTGCTTTGGACAATTTTTTTCATCAGTTCACCACTTTTATTCAGTGAGGAAGAAATTGCAAAAACTAGAGAGGATATGAGGACCTCATTGTCCATGCTGGTATATAATGGCCTCCTGTCCACATGCTAGGAGTTCATTCAGACTACTTTACAATAGGTCATTATTTGATGTTCAGGGGACAATGGTTATTGCCCATGATTCGCCTCTGCTCATGATTATTCATTACCTATAATCTCCACCCATGATTCTTCTCTACCCATGATTCTTCTCCATGGTGTCACACATTAGACTCTTCTTACTTCCTCTAATTCTTTATCTTTTTTTCACACCCTCTCATTCTTTCTGTCCTCCCATCCCGATTTTTCTCAGTCTCTTAGACTACCAAGAGTCAAACAGGGAAGACAAAAACAGATCGAGCTGATGTCCCATCCACCAGATTTCCAGCAGCATAATGGAAGAGAATCAGGGAATATGGTAATTTGTTATCTGAGCTAACCCAACATATATCTATAAAAAAGGAAAATCCAACATTTGGCTGGAAACAAAGTCATCTGAAAAAGTAAGTAAACACGGTATAGTTGTCTTTTTTTGTTTTACATAATCGGACAAATCGATAAAGGTAACGCAATTCAATGAATCACATCATTATTTTTCTTTTTACTTTGAAACCATTAATGCAATTAAAATTAAGATAAATGCCATTTCCTTTTAGTACACCCCTCGCTTCATTAGGTGGCTGATGTAACGGTTTCTTAGATGCAACTGTCTATCCTCTGACATTAAAAGAGAAGATTTTCTGCCCATTCTTCTTTACAGTACTTATTCAAGTGTGTCATGCTCAAGGACTTTCTTCCCTACACGACCCACTTCAAGTCCCCCACAGGACTGAGATTTGCCCAACCTGCCATGATTGAGTCAACCATGAATTTCTTATTGTAACACCAGTTATTGACGCTGGGGTTGTACTAACCTTTCCAGCTCAAGAAAATTGCAAGTCATTATATTTTTGGTGGATGATTTAATTGATGGATGAAATTATTGCAAAGTATAATCTTACCATGTCATTTATAAAATAAGGTTACCTTTTTCTGTCAATTGTGTTGAAGTGAAGGTCACTTATCCATTCGTACAAATATGAAAACAAAGACAACTTTCCAGGGGGAGTACTAACTATTTCACATGACTGAACAGTCCACATATATGTGTGCACACAGACAGCCATGTACATACAAAGGCAAATACACATACACGTTCTCTGTATCTCTCTGTCTCACACACACACACACACACACACACACACACACACACACACACTGGAGAGAATCGTGTTTCTATGTTTGGTACACCATATCAAACTGCCTGCTGCTAAAGCCCCCGTGAACCCTCTGGCCCTGTGTGGGCATTCACTGCTCCTGCTGTTCGACGTGATGTTCAGTGAATGTGTGTGTGTGTGAGTATGTATGTGTGTGAATGTGTACGTGGGTTAAATAACATACAGTAGGATTGTGATATGTTATGCTTATGGTCTCTGAAAAGCAAAGCTGTAAAAAGGGAACATGTTTTGAGATGCATGATGGGGATTGAATCTTTGAGCTTTAATGTTCCAGAGTATCCAGACAACATGTATGTCTGAAACGTGCCTTCTATCGTAATTGCTATGGAGTGTTAGTGTACTGGTTGCTAGGAGTGTTAGTGTACTGGCTGCTATGGAGTGTTAGTGTACTGGCTGCTATGGAGTGTAAGTGTACTGGTTGCTAGGAGTGTTAGTGTACTGGCTGCTATGGAGTTGTTAGTGTACTGGTTGCTAGGAGTGTTAGTGTACTGGCTGCTATGGAGTGTTAGTGTACTGGCTGCTATGGAGTGTTAGTGTACTGGTTGCTATGGAGTGTTAGTGTACTGGTTGCTATGGAGTGTTAGTGTACTGGCTGCTATGGAGTGTTAGTGTACTGGCTGCTAGCTGTTTTGCTTGTTCAACTACTGTTGACTTCCTTTATACTGAACACGCAAACATAAATACAAAGTCCACTTGATTATTGGACCCTGGGAATGTAGAGAATGCATTTACAACTGCTACATGAGAAGTCGGGAAGGTGTAATTCAATTGGAAATATCAGGATATCCGTATAACACAAGACCAACTCAAATGTGCAGCTTTAACCAAATAGAGGAGTGATGTTGTTTTAGTCGTGGGATCCCAATGTGTGGGTACTGGAGCTGGATGTTGAGCTGGCCTGCGGTTACACAGACAACACAACAACATTATACTTATACTTAGAGGGTTGTGATGCTACAGTAAATACCTCACAACAGTGCAGATGGAGATGTTGTTGTCCAGGCTGCGGCATGGGACGATCCTGGGAGGAGCTGGTGATTTGTCAGCTCTTTACGGCGGCCTGGTAATGGGGCTGTGTGCCATGTAGGTGTGGGTAATTATAGCATATAGCCACAATGCTGCTAGCATAATATATGTGGTGCAATGTCTTTTGGCTGTGACATTCACTTTGACATGACACCAGACTCACTGGTGACAACTTACTGTACATAAGTATTCAGGCCGTTTGCCACAACACTCCATATTGATCTCTGATGCATCCTGCCTAATTTGACCATCCTTGAGGAGCCTCTAGAACATGATTGGAGTCCACATGTGGCAAATTCAATTGATTGGACATTATTTAATAAGGCGCCAACCTGTCTATATAAGGTCACACACTGTAGTCCAGGTAACTCTCCATAGACCTCTGAGATTGTGTAGAGGCATAGATCTGGGGAAGGTTAATATTCGCCAACTAATTTCTCAATTCTTTACTTTCTTTGCTAATTTCTAGAACGAGCTGTGAAAGACCCTTAAACTTGACACATTCATCACCACTCACCCCTTAAAATAAAGGAAACTAGTGGCTCCCGTATCAACGCACCTGCTGAATTTATTAAATAAATCTGTATATCTGTCCCTGTATTAAGTGTAATTTGATATTTACTGTCATGATTCTGTGTGGAGGTGGTTAAGATATTTTAAATACTCTGTAAAACGTGTTTCAGTTGTTTTCTGAAAATGGGCAGGTACTGTCCTAGCCCCTGGGGAAGCTGGTTCTTAATCAGTCAGTCATGTAGGTGTGAACAGTACAGTACAGTACAGCAGGACCAGTTCAGAGAGCAATCCACGCAACGCTTTGTAACTGAATTCCAAAGACAGTGGAGTGTTCACTGGGCTGATGGGAATGAGGGATAAAAAGCTGAAGTTTCACCGTGTTAGGTTCTTAAGGCCCCAGTGACCAACACAACACCCAACGTCCACTACAGAGGAAACATGGTGATTTCAGACATTCTTAGGACGTGTTCATGAGCAGGGGGTGAATGACGTACCGTATAGCGTTAAAGCATCCAAAATGGCACCCTATTTTCGGCATTTGGCTCACTGCTTTTGACCAGGGCCCCAGCTGGGGTTGCCAGTGCGCTGTGTAGTGTGTAGGCTGTCATTCGGGACGCACAGAGAACGTGACAATGTGCGTGGGGGGGGGTGATGGTGAACTCTGTTCCTTCTGCGTGTGGGTGGAGAACCTTTCCTTCCAGCCCGCAGCAATGTGTTGCCATGTGTTTGCAGGGGCACCCCCCTTTATGTGGGTGGAGACTTATCTGTGTCTCCAATAAAAACCCATTCCATAAATATAGTGCACTGCATAGGGTATGGGCTGGCATTTAGAACGCAGACGTACACACTCAGACTCAGTGAAATCTGACATTGGTGAGAAAGTCAGAAACAATCATTAAATCAAGTGTATCACCTTCATACTGAATATATGTTTTCCTGTTTGATTTAGGGTGACCAGACATCCCGGTTTTCCCGGGACAGTCCCATATTTCAGTCTTATTTAGAAAAAGTCATGTTTTGTCCCGTATTTTCACTTTGTCTTCTGTTTTTATTGGTCCGACCGACTGCCCAATCGAATGTGACAGGTTGTCATGATTTGCCATGATTTAAAGTTCCTTATTTTTTGCAGACTATGATGCAATCACATTTTAGTTCTCAGCTAAAATGAACGTAGACTGTAGACTGTAAGAACACCTTAGTCCACTTGGATTGGTAGGCCCTGCCATATCTTACTGTGAACATTATGAGTTTTCAAAACCAGAGGGACAGACAGCAACCAGGCTAGATCATTAGCCAGTCAACTAGGCTCGATCATAAGCCAGTCAACCAGGCTCGATTATTAGCCAGTCAATGAGGCTAGATCATTAGCCAGTCAACCAGGCTAGATTATTAGCTAATCAATGCCTTTCTTTTGTACCTGTTAAGCTATGGAAAAAACAAACTTCAATTTACACCAACAACCTGAGAGCATTTAGGGTCTTGCTCAGGGACAGAACAAGAGTTTTTAACCTTGTTAGCTCAAGGATTACATCCAGTGACCTTTAATTTATTAAACACAAGGCTACTCTGCCAGCCCACAAAGTGTTCTTACCTGGTCATTTGGCTTAATTGAGCAACACTGCAGTAACAAGAACAAGATGTTCCTTCAAAACACAATTATTTTCAAGGCAACCTGCTGAAATCTATAAGATTGCGAGTCTGCTTGGCATACCCACCAACATTTTGTTCTGGGTGTTGTTGTGCATTTTGTGTTGCATTTTGTTGCGGGTTTTCTCAGCAACACTTATTGAAGCTGGTGGTTGTACAACTGAACGTTGAGTCTACTTTGTTTATACTGCGCATATATCCTACTACAGAGATTTTCTTTCTTTGGGGATGTATCCAAGTGTTTATGTTATTTTAAGGATTTCATACATTAATTTATTCAGAATATATAAATCTTGCTTTAGGATTTAATAACTAATTAATTCTCAAGTTATTTATATAATTAACGTATTCTGCAGATATTTATCTTGCTTTTGGATTTAATACATTAATTCAAGATTGAACAGATTGGGCTGAGTCACTGCTGAATGGATACGACAGAACTGTGGTCGTGTCCTCAGTGGCACCTCGTTAGTAGTGCACTGCATTCAACAAAGGCCAACAGGGCTAAATGTAGTGCACTATATAAGGAATAGGGTGTCATTTGGAGCTTTATATCAAATTAAAATTCAAGGGAACAATCGGTACATAGGAAATTAACATGATCAATCTCGGTTTAGACTTACAGCGTCAGCAGCATAGAGTCAATATAACTTGATCAAGAGAGCTGTGGTACCACAATGTCACACTTCATGGATAATGTAGCCTTTACCAGCCAGGATCTTAATCTGAACCAGCATGCAAAAGCCGGAAAATAATCCTGCAGCAATAGGAAATGTGAATTATTGAGTGGATTATATAAGGATTTTTTTAGCCATATTTTGTTAGTGAAAACAAGTCGGAATTCGGAAAGTGAAAATGTACATTATTTGGACTTTATCAACCTTAATACACTACAATGTATTGTTTCCCTACATAGGGAAAATAACTACTTTCTACTAAGGCCTACAAAATTAGTGCACTATTCAGGTATTTGGGTGACTTAGGAAGGACTTTCAAAAGTCGGTATCCACCACGTCAGACCAGCCAGTATGAAAAATAAAGAGACAATTCACCCCAAAAACACATTTTATCATCACTTTATTTGCAAGTCATTTCATTAACCGCATGTCATTTCTCACAGTTCAAAACTCCCTGTTGATGCTGCATTCAGAAACCATAGTCACAATATCATTAAACATAGCAAGAGAGAGAGCGACAATAGATAAAAAGCTGTACATCTGTAGAGCGCCATCTCCGAAACGGTACATCTCTATGTACAATGGGCGAGGCGCCGGGCCGCAAAACATGGGTCCGCTTCCCAAATGGCATCCAGCTGTCCCATATTCGGGACACGGACAGAGTGGACTTGGCTGTTACTTTATAAAGCTTATAAACAACGGCTACTGTTTGGCTTGGAGTCTGGGGGGGGGGGGGGTTACAAAGTCTGTTACAAAGGGGTTTCCCATTTTTTAACACCCAAGAGATGCAAATGTGTTCGCCCAAATGACAGACTCATAGTCAAGCTCTGATGAGTTCAATTGTCTACATAGTGCTAGGGCAAAGATAAGCTAAATGTGCACCCCCTGCAGTCCCCAGCCCCAAGTTTGGGAAACGTTGTGTTTAACATCTCCTCTAACCAACGGGCAGATTCATTCAGGCCTGCACAGGGGTCCGAATTCAGGTGTCCACAAAGATTTTGTTGGCCAGCTGACCTAAAACCTCGGACTTAGGATCTAATGCAAGTGTTCAGTTCTCAAGACACAGGTACTTACTTACACAAGCAAGGTTCATCAAACCTTTGTTAGACACCTTCGTCAGACGCGGCACGGCACTGATCCTGGTACAGTTTGAAGTATATAACGATATAACCATGAAATTAGCGGTAGGCCCATTGACATTGCGCTCAATAATAACATCGAGTTGGATAAAAGATTGCATTCATAATTTACATTGATAAATCTTGTTGAAGTTAAAGGGATAGTTCAACCTAGATTCATATTTGGGGGAAATAAGACTTACCTTGAGTTATTCATGTAGGCCCGTGGAGTCAGCGTTTGTTGCTCGGGACGCACTGTTTCAATTAATGAATTTGGACAATGCTAAAACTGCTAATTCCACGCTGGGACAGAGATGAATAATGGCTTGTTGTGAAAAATGACTCCATGGGCCTTCAAGAACAACTCTGCGGAAGTTTTATTTCACCCAAATATAGATCTAGGTCAAACTATCCCTTTATGGTTAGCCAGTAGTGTCTTTACATTTCGCCCAGTCCCATACCTTTGTGTTATATAGCATCCCCATACACAGGAGATGACAAGACAGCACAAACTGATCTGGGACCAGGCTATGATTGTGGTGATTCTGGTCTGCTTCACCCTACACCATAGTATAGTACTTTAGACCAGAGCTCTATTACATATATAGTACACCACTTTATTCCAGAGCCTTATTCCATGTATAGTACACTACTTTAGACCAGAGCCCTAAATATGAAATAAGGGACATCCGATTGAGCCTTTGCTCTGTAACACTGAAGTCTCCCTAATTTTACCCTGAAGTCATTAGTATATTATATATATATATTAGTATAGGCTCTCATCCAGAGCGACTTACTGGAGCAACTAGGATTAAGTGCCTTGCTCAATGGCACAACAACATGTATTCACCCTGTTGACTGGACCAAATCTCCAACCTTCCACACTATCCCTGACTAATTTCAAAAGAAACAACTATCATTAGAAATATGGGTAACAACCACACCGGGGGTCAGATTGTATCTGGTTTTCTTCTTATTTGTTTCCTCAAACAGACGTTAAAATCACCTACAATTCACACAAACAATAACAATCATAAAACTGTTGATCATGTGATCGTGTTTCAATATAATCAAGGTATGAAATTACTGTTTATTTTGGACCAAATTGAGGAATCTATGTGCCCTTGCCTCCTATGGCGCTGACCTCCACCAATCAAAGTGTTTTACGATGTTGGGAAGTGGTGAATGAGTGTACACTCCAGGAGGTAGGAGATGCCATGCTTTCAGCACTCTGTCAGACAGCTAACTGATCCTCTGCCAGGAAAGAGACAAATCAACAGAGAAAGGAAGGGGAAGACAGAGGATAAGAGAAAGATAGTGCCAAAGAGAAAAAGAGAGTGGGAACAGGGAGAGAGAGGGAGTGAGAGAATAAGTAGTGTCAAAGAACAATAAAGAGAGGGTGAGGGGAGGGGGTGAAAGAGGGGGAGAGAGATAATGAGAGTGAGAGAATAAGAGAAATATAGTGCCAGAGTGAAAGAGATTGTAGCCGACTATAAATTCTGTTGATTTACTTTCAGTGCAAAATCCACTGCTGTTGAATGTTGAAGTGGACATAGGATCTAGAACTGACTTTGCTGCATGTAAGGTAATTTCTTCCACCAGCCGGTTCCCTCCGCTGTCTGAGGGAAGTGTATCCTTCCGGACATGCTTGGATGTTACATGCTGAACATCTGCAAGTTTGGAGCATGGTGTTTTTATCTATCAAATGTAGCACAGCAAAAATAAACCAGTAACTTCTCAAGGATTTATTTCATGCTAAGTAGATCAACTAGCTTTGCTTCAAAGCTTCCAGTGACAAAATGGTGATCAAAGCAAGGTTTGGCTTACACAGGTAAAATGTCTCTGTTACCGTCAGCCTAGCCAAACAATTTAAAAATGGTCATTCTATAAAACACATCATCATCAAATACAGTTTAATACTTAATCGGCTACAATAGTTCATTCGCTGCCCTTTTATTTTTTGTCAAAGGCTGGTTTAAAATACACCTCCCTCCCTAATACAATGCATACATCAATCCATGCTGTATCTTTTCGCAGGGTCGCGTTCATTAGCACACACGACATAAAAATAAAAGGTTCTGCAAAAAATACAATACAATAATCGGAAAATGACTGTTACTGGACGAAATCCCTCACCCGTTATTTTGAAGGCTAGTGAACGCGACCCGGGGTTTTATTGACCTCATTCAGCTAATTTGACGCTACATGGTGCATACAACTCCGACAGACACGGGACACGGAAAATGGCTTCTTATTGCTCAGGAGAGGACGAGGTAAATATAGGGTGCATAATTTTCTACCTAGCAACGTCTGGCACTCGCGGGCCTGTTTAACTGCTATGTACATTCTCCGTACATTTACCAAAACGTCTGGTATTGTCTACTACACTACGCTACAGCGCTACATCGGAGCGCCCGAAACTCCGAGCTACAGCGCGGTGAAACTAAACTCCCACGGAAAGGAACTAAACCAACGAGTCTTACAAAATGCATAGAAGACCAGTATCAAAATGCCCTTGTAGTCAGTCCCCTGAAAACCCCTCAACATTGGTTTCGTCCCAAATGACACCCTAGTACCTATGTGGTGTCCTCCATCTAACCAGGGCCCTAGAGGGCTTATGGTTGCATTTGAGACTCACTCACACATGGTGTATAAGAATTTATATTTAGCAACAGGCAAGTTACCAGAGCAGATATGGGGGGATTAACTGGGGGAGTACAGGAAGAACGGAAGGGAGCACAGAAGTGGAGGACAGGAGAGGAGACACAGAAGAGGGGAGGTGTGGAGCGGACAGAATGACACGGTGGAAGAGAAGAGACAGTGAGAAATGACGTCAATTGAACGTATCTTAAGTATCAGGCTTTTTTTTCTGACTAAAACGCACAAAGGATTTGAAATGGGGTGGAAAGGCCTGGTGATGACACGCTAATGACCATGAAATATCAATGAATAATTGATATAATAAGCAGATTTTCATCAGAGACTGGTAAGGGACACCTCAGCAGTTCTGACAGGACATCTCTGTATCGGGTAGCACGACATATACACTACAGTACCCATAATGCACGGCGTGTCAATACACTAGATAGATGGCTTAGTAGTAGTGTGGGTGTGTGCGTATGTGTGTGTGTGTGCATGTGTTTTGTAAAGGAAAACTATGAGGCACTTTGTTACAACGTTCCATCACATCTGCACTGTACCAACTTTATAGTTTTATTATTTTACTCATTAAGTAAATCATTGCGTCTCGATGCGTGTGTGTGTGTGTGTGTGTGTATATATATATATATATATATGTGTGTGTATATGTATGTATAGTGTTTGTTCAAGTGGCAAAGTGTGTGACAACAGCTGAGTCCTAAATGACGCTCTACCCCCTGCATCAGTCGTGAACCGTTCAGGTGGCAGAGGGTCATTGTGTTGGATACAGTATCGATACTTTATTTGGTAAACACGGGTGTGGCTAGAGAAGCGAAAGGCACCTGTTGAGGTCTCCGAAGAGCCTCAGATCAGCAGTCGTCATACAGTATATAGCGCTATATAGTTCGTATATATATATTATATTAAATGTAATGAGAGTATGTAACCTTATATAACAGTATGATGAGTGTCCCCCGGCCTTCTATAATGTCATTATTTAATACTACTCCTCCATAAGGAATACGTTAGGGGGCGGGGTTACATCACAATCCAGGCCAAGCAAGCAAGCAAGCAGTAGGCATGTCATCTCTCTCGATCGTTTAGCTTAATAATTTTTCACACTCATTCTAAAAATAAAAAACAAGTAGAAGTAATCGAAAACGAAAACAGCATGCTGAAATCATAAAATACATAAAAAAAAAGGAATACTCTATTTTCTTTGCACTACATTTGTGGCTGTTCTGTGTTATGTCTGTCATACACTGATATAGCCTCTAGGTGGTGCTTAAACTCCATTTTGTTTTGGTGGGGAGCTGGTTGACAGGAGGGCTTGGATGTGTTAGATGGCGGTTCGTGTTGTTTTTGCTTGCATATCCGTTAGAAAAGGTTCCCATGACGTCACTGGGGATGATCCAACTAAAGACAGTGGAGACGGAACCATGTACAAGGTAACCAACTGTTGTTGAACGTGTAGGGACTGACGTCAGCTGTACACAGAGCCCAGGCATGAGTCGGCCCACTCGGGTTTCTGCTTGAAGACTCGTCCTCATGACAGGGTGTAAGTCCACACAACAGCCATGTCGGCCACAAATACTGACCAATAGCATTTCATGGAATTGTACATCATTGGCATTAGAATCCAAATACTCTTCATGAACGTAAGAATGGAATGGTGAAAGGTTCTAATGGGGGCGTCTGTTCTAGAACTCGGCCCAACCCTCTGAATAGATGGCTCTGTTGATTGGTTGACTGATGGGCACTGATGGGTGTGGTCAGTGAGTCCTTGTCAAGACATGGATTTTCAGGGGTTCGGGGTGAAGTGGACAAGGGAGGGTCCTGCCTTAGTCCTAGTCTTGGGCTAGCTCTGAGTCGCGGTTTCTGCTGCTAGCTGATAGGCTGGAGGTGCCGTCAGTCAGAGATTAAGTCACAAAATGTCGGTAACTGTCCCACAACTTTCTGGGCTTCTGGAAATCCTGGTAGGAAAATCCCCAGATTCAGCAGGGAATTAGCAGGTCTGGGAACCCTCCAATCAGGATATCTGGAAAACTGGGAAAAGCTTTGCCAAAGATACCAGACATTTTGTAACGATCACTCCCCTGCTGGTTCTGTTCATCTGGGCCGTCCTCTTCCTCTGGTCTACAGGTCAAGACCAGCTCTCATCCTGGGTCCCGCCAACACCTGAGACAGTTTCTGCTGGCTTGGTTTGATCCAGGGGCCAGGGCCCCGTGGGTCGTGGATGACCCCCCGTGGCTGAGTGCTGCTCCAGGAGCCCGGGGTGCAGGACGCGTGCCGCCAGGCCTGGGTGCTCCAGGGGTCCTCTCTCTGATCGCCGGGGTCTTTCCATCCAGGCGGGGCTCCAGAGGCGGGTCCACAGAGGCTGGCTGCAGACACACTGTGCCCGGAGGACTCCGCGTCGGACAGCTCAGAATCTCCGTCCTGCAGAGGCATGAGGAAGGAGAAGGGAGCCTTCTCTACGTCTGGGGCAGAGTCCGCCGCCTCCCTCAGCTCCCCCCTCCTCCCGCCTCCCCTCCCACCTATCCTGGACTGAGTTTTGCTGGCTGACAGAAGGCTACTCTGCACCTCCCTCTCCTCTAGTCTATCAACACTCTGTCTCCTCTCCCTACTCCTCGGCTGTTTGCTCCTCTGCTTGGCCCTGCTTTTCCCAATCTCCTCCTCCTGTCTGTCCTGGCTCCTCAGTGGGTTTTCCAGTGAACTCTGTGTTTGTTTCCTGTTGTCCTTAGCCCCTGAACTCTGACCTCTGTGGCTGACCAGCTGACTTGTCTCTTCCTCAGGCCAATCCAGATCTGTGTCAGGAGTACCTCCCCCCCTGCCTCCTCCCCCCCTGCCTCTCCATCCCCCCAGACTACCACTCTCTCTCTGCCTCCCTCTGCTCTCCCTTCCTCCTCCCCCCGTGCCTCTCCCTCCCC
>JACXGI010007740.1:0-36084 GCA_016801175.1 Esox masquinongy
GCTGTACACAACTGGAATAAACTACCAGAAGATCTTAGACGTGCCCCAAACGTATCCATTTTTAAATCCAGGTTAAAAACACTACTCTTTTCACGTGCCTACGACTGAGCACTTAAACTTAACCACACTGTTTAGCCTTATAGCTTCCTATGTTTTTATCCCATTTTTAATCTTTTTTTAATCTTTGTATGTTTTCTTACTGTATTTTTATTATTATGATGTTTTCATTTGTTTTGATGTTTTAATTTGAAGTATTTGTTTTTATGTTATTGTATTTTTAGATATTTTTTATTTTATTTTTCTTTGTAAAGCACATTGAATTGCTTCGATGTATGAATTGTGCTATATAAATAAACTTGCTTGCTTGCTTACTTACTTTGCATGTACCATTCATAAGCATATTACACTCATATGTATCTATACACCGATCAGCCATAACATTATGACCACTGACAGGTGAAGTGAATGACACTGATAATCTAGTTAGTATGGCACCTGTCAGTGGGTGGAAAATATTAGGCAGCAAGTGAACATTCTGTCCTCAAAGTTGATGTGTTAGAAGCAGGAAAAATGGGCAAGCGTAAGGATCTGAGCGACTTTGACAAGGGCCACATTGTGATGGCTAGACGACTGGGTCAGAGTATCTCCAAAACTGCAGCCCTTGTGGGGTGTTCCCGGTCTGCAGTGATCAGTACCTATCAAAAGTGGTCCAAGGAAAAGCGGTGCATGGGCAACCAAGGCTCATTGATGCACGTGGGGAGCGATGGCTGGCCTGTGTGGTCCGATCCAAGAGATGAGCTACTATAGTTCAAATTGCTGGAAAAGTTAATGCAGGTACTGATGGAAAGGTGTCAGAACACCTTGCACTATGGGAAGAAGGCAAGCCGGCGGAGGCAGTGTCATGCTTTGGGCAATGATCTGCTGGGAACCCTTGGGTCCTGTCATTCATGTGGAAGTTACTTTGACATGTACCACCTACCTGAGCATTTTTGCAGACCATGTGCACCCTTTCATGGCAACGGTATCCCCTGGTGGCATTGGCCTCTTTCAGCAGGATAATGCACCCTGCTACAAAGCAAAAATTGTTCAGGAATGGTTTTAAGGAACACAACGAGTACAAGTTGTTGACTTGGCATCCAAATTCCCCAGATCTCAATCCAACTGAGCATCTGTGGGATGTGCTGGAAAAACAGGTCCGATACCAGTGTTTTTCCTGCATAGAGGAATTTTTGGCGCTCCCCAAAGACGTTTTAGCGAGTGCCAAAGGAAAATAACCAGCGCCAAAATGATAAGAACTGAAAAAAATAGCATTTCAAATCCTCTCCAAAAGTGCAATTTATCATAGAACTGTTGAACAAGCAGAACATAAACCAAAGGCTATGAGATCCTCTAACCAACGTAATTATCCCATGTTGGTTATTTCAGGTTTCTGTTAATACTTTCCCCTTAAAAACATACTACTGCGTGTGTAGTCATGTGATTCCCCCCCGTCCAGTCAGCGGCATGGAAGCAACATGGAGGAGTACTCAAACGGCGAGTCAACTGAGCAACTTGTACCAATGAACAATGCAGTGACACATTTTGGCTTCAGTAAACACAACACCTAACAAAATGAAGTCAAATGTAAACACTGCAGGTAAACACTGCAGAAAAACACTTTCAGCGACCAAAGTTAATACCACCAGTCTGTTTCAACACTTGGAGCACAATCACATTACCGAATATGAACAGTGCATGGCTCAAAAAGAGACTGACAAGTGCCCAGCAACAACCCAGTGAGCAATCGATGGCGGCCCGCCTGGTGGAGGTAAACTTAATAAGAAACATTAGTCAGTTTATCACAATCCTCAATGGAGTCTAGCGACTGCTGAAACGTGTAATGCTGTGGCGTAGTGGCTAAAGACAGTGCCTCTTATGTGGAAGACCTAAGTTCGAATCTGTTGAGAGCAACGACATTTATTAATTATTTCAGGTAGATTCCACGATTCTCTTGTCTTTTCACTTGATGAAAAAGTTAGTTATCGTTGCCTTTATTGATAGTTACTGTGTAAATGTCATTCATAAATGAAAGAAAAAAGTATGTAGTTTTGCCATGAAAGAAAAAAATACGTTCTTATGCCATGAAATGAAATAGCTTTGGCAGACTCGCTAGCAATTGCTCAATTCTTATGACTATTCCAGTAAGTTAGTAAATACCGGTAAAGCTTATTACTGGCTAATACTGTTAAAACGGCCAGTGGCAAACGCCATACATAGACACTATTTGTGGTGGAGGTAAAAGCAATTGTACACTTCTGTGGTGTAGTGGTTAACAACACAGCCTTTTACATGGGGGACCCAGGTTCGAATCTCAAGAGGGCAGCACTTTCTATTGAGGGCCGGCTGAACTAGGCTTGCCTGGTTTCTTGTTTGTAGGTCCATGTAATTCACTTCACTTGCACCACATGGGCACAGTGAGTGAAGAACTGCATGAGCTGTGGAACAAGATGGCCACAGTGCTCGCTTGTGTCCAAGCAAATGGCTCGGTGGGGGAGTTGTCAATCCCCAATGTTCAGGGTATTCAGCTCCCCCTGGACAACCTGGAAGACCTGCATCAAAGTCAGTTATTTTGTACATGGCTATTAGATTCTTGTGGTTAATTTATAATGACTTTTTCTCAAAATCATGTCAGACCATTTAAGTAAAATATCTGATTACTGTATTACAGGAGCCATAAGGAAGAATCCTTCCAACCGGGATGCCACTGACGAGGCTGTCCAGAACCAGGTCACCAGGTACCTGAAAGAGGCAGCTGACCATGCAGGTGGGACAAGACGTCGCGGCAGTACAAGGGACCTGCCGTGAATATGAATGACACAGCTCCAGCACAATCGATATTGCTGCTAATCTACAGTACTCTTTTAAACTGCTACTATATACAGTGTTATGTATATGAGTGCATTATCCTCTTGACATATTTAAAGCTGTGTGTGAATGTTCTTCTTAATTCTTGACACTAGTTGTAGTGTGCTATGCCACCATTCATAAGCTTATTGCACTTATGTATCGATAATATTCAGTAACTCTATCGATTGCTGCTAGGTCACACTTACGTTTATTACTTGCCATATCTAAATGTTCAATAATACTACGCAGATTGCTGCTATATCAAAATACTACCCAGATTGCACTGTTTGATTTTTTTAAATTTATTTCAATTCATTTGCATAAATTAAAAAAAAATATGCAAAAAAATAAATTCATTCATTTATTTTGTATGCTTGCTGTATAATGCATGTTTTTTTGTATGCATCTTGCACTATTTGAAATACACTGTTTAGATGTAATTCACTTCATTTTCATTTGTGGTATGACCAAAATTATTATAAAGCACTTCCCAACAAGCAACACGCCAGCGGCCCATCGGCGGCCGCAGCAGCAAAAAGCTAGTGGGCCATGTTATGGAAATTCTTGAACTGATGTATACTTAGTCCTATACATGTATAAATGGGTTACTAGTTAAAGGTACTGAGTCCCCATGTTTAGATAAGAAAAGGAATGTAGGAGAGGGGGATCTGGTATTTGTTAATGGGCATCACTGGATGGTCTCAGAAGGTCAGTGGGTTATCCATTAATCTGTCTATCTGCTAAAACCATCAGTGTATCTGGTCTGTGTCCAGGTGCTGTGTGTCCCTTCTGAGTTGAATAGGTCACCTACAAGTCGTTGGTTTAATGTGGGGGAGGATAGCCTGCCCCTTGGTTAAAACCTGGGTATCAACAGAACAAAGGGAATGTGTATTGTTGACATAAGACAGCTGGGCAGCATCTTACCACACCCCTTTTAACTGTAATAAATACTGACTATTCATGTATTTACGGCAGAGATTCCTCAGAGGATTATTCTGTAAGCTTTTGACGCGTCTCTCTATTTGCAAATAAACTGCTAATTATGCCAAGAGAATTTTGTCTCTGTACTAACTCCTTTAAGAGTTCCTATCGATGGAATTACCATCACAGCCGCCGATGGGCCGCTGACGTGTTGCTTGTTGGGAAGTGCATCCACAAAGCAGGTGTCGATAACACAAGCATTTCCAAATACTACACATTATGAAAATGATTCAAGAAGATGGAAAGAAATAACTGACTCCATTTGTTACTACATCGCGAAGGATATGGCTCCCACAGCTACAGTAGAGCGCAGTGCGTTTAAAGACCTCATTAAAACTCTTGACAGAAGATAAACAGTGCCATCGCGACCATACTTTTCCTAAACTGCGCTGCCCAACATGTACAAAACATGTTGTAAAAAGGTAGCTGCTGAACTGAAGTCTGTTCAGCACTTCGCAGCCACATCTGATCTCTGGTCAAGTAGGACGATGGACCCATACTTGAGCCTTAGTTTGCACTTCATTGACGATGAATGGAAGTTACGCAACAGATGCCTTGAGACGGCATATTTTCCAGTCGATCACACGTCAGAGATGATTGCACAGGGCCTGAGAGATATGCTTTCTACATGGGAACTCACGGAAGAGAGCCTCGTGGCCATAATGACAGACAATGGCGCTAATGTTGTCAAAGCTGCACAGCTCAATGGATGGACACGGCAGCAGTGTTTTGGACACAGGCTGCACCTTGCAATCGGTAAGTCCACATCAGCTTAACAGACACAATGCTATAATATTCAGTAATCTAATTGGGGATATCTGGATGGTGACTGGCTGCTATATTCTTTCTATGTTTGTTTGTATGTGTCATAAATGATAATGTCTAATGTTTTTGCCAGACTGCGTAAGCGGAGCCGGCCTAGAAGAGCGAATGTCTCTTACTGACTGACTGACTGACTACCCCTTGTTAAATAGCGTAGTGATTAGAGACGCAGACTACGGAACAACAGATCCCGCGTTCGCCTCCTGTCACTGATAAACATATTATGCCTCAGGATGTGTTCAGGACAAACAAAAGCTTCGGTAGCTACAACCTTCTGTAGCTACGTAACTGGAAGCCTAAAATAAAACAGTTCTGGTGGACATATTAATCTAGTCTTTGAAAAAGAACAGACAAGAATAACACTGGAACAGACATTAAACAAAAAATGTACAGACTAGATTGTTAACTATGTTACCTTATATATTTCAATGATGGCTTTTATTTTGAAAAAGAAAATCTGAGTTAGCGCTGCTAGCATAATATCCTGCTGCTAGAAGAACGGTAATGAAGCCTCGAATGGCCATCACTATCGTCACCTATATTGATAGATAATGTATCAATGTCATTCACAAATGTCTAATTAGCTGTTAAAACGGCCAGTGGCAAAAGAGGATTTGTTCAGGATAGACAAAAACTTTGCTGGCTACAACCTTCAATAGCTACCTTATATAGAAGCCTAAAATGAAACTGTTTAGTGTTATATTGCGACTATTTCTGGTGGATTTTCGAATTATGTCTTAGGATTTGTTCAGGATAGACAAACATTTTGCTGACTGCACGAATCTCTCATCTTTTCACTTGATGAAAAAGTCAGTTATAGTCACCTATATTGATACAGTGGTTATTGAATGGCTAATGACTCATGAATGGCTAATAAGCTGTTAAAACGGCCAGTGGCAAAAGCCATAAAGTTCATAGATGCTATTTGTGGTGGAGGAAAACTTATTAAGAAACGTTACTCAGTTTAACAGAATGGTTAATGGTGTCTAACCAAATATTCAAATTTGACGTGATGTTAATGCGTGACAAAATTATATAATGTCAAGAGGCTATACCGACACCTGGCAAATGTGTCCCTTGGTGGTGTAGTGGTTAAACACAGTCTTTCACGTGGATGACTCGGGTTTGAATCTCGCGAGGGCAACAACAAACAATGCTTTTTTATTGCGGGGCGGCTGAACTAGGCTTGCCTGGTTTCTTGTTATATGACTTTTTTATTCTCCTTTTCTTTTCTGTGCTGATGTTCTTATTATGCACTTTGTTACGTGTGTTTAAAAAGGTGCTATATAAATAATATTTTACTTCAGCACACTAAATAAATAGTTACAACAACAGAAAACTGTTCATATAGCACATTTCTTAATGTTACAATGTGCTTGATATTATGTTGTTGCAATGTAAACTTCACATTATAATACCAAGCAAAAAAAAACTAAAGAAAAATCAAAATAATCGTTAATTAATTGTAATCGAGGTAAAACGTTCAATTAATCGTGATTTTGATTTTATGTCATATCATCCAGTCCTATAGACTACCATTGCCTTGTCAGATCCTTTTATTTAGTTAAGAAAAAGAGGGTGAAATGCTCTGAAGCAGGATGTGACCTCTGCAACTGACTGCCTCTCCCAAACCCAACACCCCTGTCCCTCAAACTCACTCCCCTCCCGCTTCCAATGATGTAATAAATCTTTTTTTTAATCAGTTTTGTTAATGGGGTTTCACTTATTCAAGCATTATAGACATTTTTGTTTATCAAATGGTCAGAAATAACAGGAAAATGCATTGATTCCTGTCATAAGGTAACTCTTTGCCTTTACTGTACGCAGACCGATCATGCTTACTGTCATGAGTAGTCACCCCCTAAAGACCCATTCTGAGCCAGGAAAAACAATGGATACATGGAGGCCTCATGTCGCAACTTACAGGACGTGAAGAATCTGCTAACGTCTTGGTGCCAAATACCACAGCACACCTTCAGAGGTCTAGTGGAGTCCATGCCTCGACAGGTTCAGGGCAAAAGGGGGACCTACACAATATTTGGCAGGTGGTCATAATGTTATGGCTGATCAGTGTAATACTCAGTGCTTCTACCATACTGTTCATACTCCTCCATCCTACTCTTTCAAAATGCTAGTTTACATTTTTTAGGTATATAACTGCCATACTTGCATATCTACAATATTCAATACTACTACCAATATTGCTATTACAGACACACAAGGTGACACACACAGGTGAAAATGGCAATTAAAGGTGAATTTCCCACACCTGTGGCTTTTTAAGTTGCAATTAGTGTCTGTGTATAGTCAATGGGTTTGTTACCTCTCACGTGGATGCACTGAGCAGTCTAGATACTGAGCCATGGGGAGCAGAAAAGAACTGTCAAAAGACCAACATAACAAGGTAATGGAACTTTATAAAGATGGAAAAGGATATAAAAAGATATCAAAAGCCTTGCAAATGCCTGTCAGTACTGTTCAATCACTTATAAAGAAATGGAAAATTCAGGTATCTCTTGATACCAAGCCAAGGTCAGGTAGAAAGATTTTAGTCAAAACTGCCAGAAGAATTGTTCAGGATTCAAAGAAAAACCCACAGGTAACCTCTGGAGAAATACAGACTGCTCTGGAAAAAGACGGTGTGGTTGTTTCAAGGAGCAAAATACGACGAAACTTGAACAAAAATACGATACAGAGACAAAAATGAGCTGCATGGTCGAGTTGCCAGAAAGAAGCCTTTATTGCTCCAATGCCACAAAAAAGCCCGGTTACAATATGCCCAACACCCTGACACGTCTCACAGCTTTTTGCCAGAAGCCGTTAGGCGCGTCAAGGTGTTGTCGGGCATATTGTAACTGCGCTTTTTTAAAGGCTTCTTTCTGGCAACTCGACCATGTAGCTCATTTTTGTTCAAATATCGTCGTATTGTCCTTGAAACAACCACACCATATTTTTCCAGTATTTTTCCTGAGGTTACCTGTGGGTTTTTCTTTGTATCCCAAACAATTCTTCTGGCAGTTTTGGCTGAAATCTTTCTTGGTCTACCTGACCTTGGCTAGGTATCAAGAGATCCCTGAATTTTCCACTTCTTAGTAAGTGATTGAACAGTACTGACTGGCATTTGCAAGGCTTTGGATATCTTTTTATATCCTTTTCCATCTTTATAAAGTTCCATTAACTTGTTACGCAGGTCTTTTGACAGTTCTTTTCTGCTCCCCATGGCTCAGTATCTAGCCTGCTCAGTGTCACCTTGTCTGTCTCTAACAAGGCCAAACATTCAAGGGTATGTTAACTTTTGATCAGGGCATTTGGGTGATTTCAGTTATCATTATGATTTAAAAAGGAGCCGAATTATTATCACAACTATGTGATAATAAATGGCTTCATATGAACACTATCCTTAAACAAACCTGTTTTTTTGCATGATCAGTCATATTTTCAAAATCAGTGCCAAAATTTCACAATTTATGCCAGGGTATGCAAACTTATGAGAACACTCCTTGACAAGTTCTGTTGCTACTTTCTGATTACGTTTCTGGCTACATTTAAAATCAAAACATATTGACCATTTAATAATTGTGCTAAAATGTTTGTTTTCAACTTCCAAATAGGTGTCCAATGATTAATAAATAAATAATTGATTGCTAAATGATTGTACCCTAATTGAAGTAGCTGTTTAGTAGTATCATGATTTTGTATTCCATTGCCTGACACAATTTATTATTATACACTGCTCAAAAAAATTAAGGGAAAACATTCATCACAGTATAACACCAACCAAATTCTTGATTCTTCTCTAATTTAGCATTTTGCTAATGTCCTTGTCACTACTTTTGGCTTTTGGCAATGCCTGCAGCCCATTCAGGTTGCACAGGTAGTCCAGCTCCTTGAGGACGGCACATCCATATGTGCTGCCACTAGAAGGTTTGCTGTGTCTTCCAGTAGTCTCAAAAGCAAGGAAGAGATACCAGGAGATGGGCCATTACACGAGGAGAGCTGGAAAGGACCGTAGAAGGGCATCAACCCAGCAGCAGGACTGGTATCTGCGCCTTTGAGCGATGAGGAACAGGAGGAGCTCTGCCAGAGCTCTACAAAATGACTTCCAGCAGGCTACTGGTGTGCATGTGTCTGACCAAACTGTCCAGCACCGTGCAGCTCAATCGGCATTTACCAGTGATCACCAAAATTGTCAGGTCCGCCATTGGCGCCCCGTTCTCTTCACAGATGAGAGCAGGTTCATACTGAGCACATACAACAGATGTGAGAGTCTGGAGATGCCGTGGTGAACGTTATGCTTCCTGCAACACCACCCAGCATGACCGGTTTGGTGGTGGGTCAGTGATGGTCTGGGGAGGCATATCCTTGGAGGGTCACACAGATGCTTGTGCAGTGAGCCCTGGGTTCCTCCTGGTGCAGGACAATGCCCGACATCATGTGGCCAGAGTGTGTAGGCAGTTCCTGGATGACAAAGGCATTGATGCCATTGACTGGCCCTCACGTTCCCCAGACGTGAATCCAATTGAGAACCTCTGGGATGTTATGTATCTGTGCATCCAACGCTGCCAAGTAGCGCCACAGACTGTCCAGGAGCTCACTGATGCCTTGATCCAGGTCTGGGAGGAGATTCCCCAGGACACCAACCGTCGTCTCATCAGGAGCATGCCCAGACGTTGTCATGGAGTGAACTGGCACGTGGGGGCCATACACACTACTGAGTCACATTATGAGTTGCCGTGATGAAATTCATACAAGTTGGAACAGCCTGTGATTTAAATTGTTTACTTTGATTTTGTGCCATTAGTTTTTTTCCATGAATGACAATATTGTCATATTGTCCTTCATTACCAAACACCAAGTAACTAAATAAGTGTACAATAATGAGTCATTGGCAAACTGTTAGTTAAACATTAAACTGTTGGTTACTAACCTTCATCTGTGTGATCACTGGGTTATGTGTATATTCGATCTGTTAACTTGTTGCTAATGTAAGATTTATCGCATGACTCGTTAGGCAGAGACAAGCTGTTACTATCAAACATTGTCTACTTAATCAACATTGTCTAATTCCGTTTATCAAACAGGCCGATAAATGGAAGGTTTGCAAAGTTATTTCACGCTCCCTTGTAAAAGTATTTTTAGTATTTTTAAAATTCAAAAAATACAGTAGTTTATTTTGATACATGGTGTGGCTGTTGTGTTTTGTAGTATATATTGATACACTTAAAATTAAGCTACTTGGTATTTTATTTTAAAATACATTTTAATGCATCTTTGCCCATCTCTGATTGTTCTGAGGAAGATGCGTCAGTAGTAGGTAACTAATGCCTCATTCACATTAGATTTACGCACTCTGGATGTCATTCATTCCAATGAAATCCGTCGCAACGGAGTAGAATCGGAAAGGCCCCCTAGCGGCTGAAGTCTCTGTCGAGGAACGGACACGTCATACATTTAAAAATTGCAAACTTTGCGTCGTCTTCACTGCAGCAGAATCCGTTCATATAACCGAAAGTTACCAAATCACAGCAAAAAATCTAAAATAAAAAAACGAAATAAGTGGTAGGATTTCAATGACATCCGGCACAACGTAATGGAGTGCGTGAATCTAATGTGAATGAGGCATAATGTACGTAATTACGTTGTCTCATCCATACAAACATGTTAAATTTCAAAAATAGGACGACTTGTGAATAATATTACACAATTGTAGTTTTCCGTTTATATAAACTATACGTTTGTGATAACGATGGTTAGAATTACATATTCCATTATTAAATAATGTTCCCAAGTTGTTACGTTTCTTGTGATAATAAAAGTGATGGTTATAATGACTTAATCTTTTATTAAATAATGTTCCCATCTAAAATGTATATTGTGATAATATTGCTGGTTATAATTGTTGGTCCTTTCTTGAATAACATTCCAATTTTATTCTAAAAAGTAGGCTATACTGAAATATTAATGATAGAATGTATTGTTCCTTTTTTAAATAAGGTTATTGCATACATATTTATTTTATATTTTCAGATTATAATTTACCTAAATTGATATTGAACTTACTTTTTATTATTCTCGGTTACTCCCTCCAAAATGTATCTATTTTCGCGGTAAAAGTAGTATAAATAAGCTGGGCTGGAAGAGTATTTATTAAAACCAAAGTGAGAGACACAAAGCTTCGTAAAGTTTTCTTGATCGCTATGTTTGAGGACAGCTGCATTTGTCGCTGTCTGCACAGATCTGCGTCATGTAGCGGAGCAAGATTGCGTCCAAACAACGTACGCCATAATTACGTACGTTACAATGTGAACCGGGCGTAACGCCTCATGTTATCGCCTCATGTTATCGCCTCATGTCCACCAGATACGTCTAACTCATTGCGTTGCGCCGGACGTCATTCATTGTCAATGAAGCAATCCGAAACAATGCATTGGAAATGTCATAGTGGTCTGCGTCGCATTCCGGATGCCGCATACGTTCAATATTTTCAACTCTTGCATACTTTTTGCCGTATGCAAATGTACAAGTTACAAACGGAAGTCTGAAATATTTAAGGAATTATTTTGTTGTATATTCCTCAATTACTTCTTAATGAGGCTATATATACAGCTCTGGAAACAAGAAACCAGGCAAGCCTAGTTCAGCCGGCCTGCAACAGAAAGTGTTGATCATGGCTGCCTTCTCAAGATTCTAACCTAGGTCGCCCACGTGAAAGTCTGTGTCTTTAACCAAAACACCACAGAGCTGACCATTTGCCAGGTGTCAGTATAGCATATTGACATTACATAATGTTGTCATGCATTAACATCACGTCAAGTTTGAATATTTCGTTAGACACCATTAACCATCATTTTAAGCTGAGTAACGTTTCTTATGAAGTTCACATCCACCACAAATAGTATCTATGAACTGTATGACTTTTGCCACTGGCCGTTTTAAAAGCTTATTAGCCAGTAATATGTCGCTAGACGCCATTACGCATTGTGTTAAACTTAGTAACGTTTCTTATTAAGTTTACCTCCACCACAAATAGCATCTATTAACTGTATGGCTTTTGCCACTGTCCGTTTTAGCAGCTTATTTGCCATTCGTGAATGACAGTGATACAATAACTACTATATCAATATAGGTGATGATAACAGACTTTTACGTCAAGTGAAAAGACGAGAGAATCGTGTAGCCAGTGAAGTGTTTGACTATCCTGAAGAAATGCTAAGACATAATTCAAAAATCCACCAGAAATAGTCGCAATATAACAGTAAACTAGTGATGGCCGTTCTGCTAGCAGCAAGATATTATGCTAGCAGCGCTAACTCAGATTTTCATTTTCAAAATAAAAGCCATCATTGAATTATATAAGGCGATATAGTTAACAATCCAGTCTGTCAATCTAGTCTGTCATTTTATGTTTAATGCCCATTCCAATGTTGTTCTTGTCTGTTCTTTTTTTACATACTAGATTGTTAACTATATGGCCTTATAAATGTCAATGATGGCTTTTATTGTGATAATGAAAATCTGAGTGCTGCCAGCATAATATCCTGCTGCTAAAATAACGCATAATATCCTGCTGCTAAAATAACGCTAATGAAGCCTCGTTTGGCCATCACTGCAGCAAACAGTTTCATTTTAGGCTTCCCGTAGCTACAGAAGGTTGTAGCCAGCGAAGTTGTTTATTCTGAACAAATCCTCTTTTACCACTGGCCGTTTTAACAGCTAATTAGCCATTCGTGAATGACACTGAGTATCTATCAATATAGGTGACGATAACTGACTTTTTTGTCAAGTGAAAAGACGAATCGTGTAGGCAGCGAAGTGTTTGTCTATCCTGAACAAATCCTTATATCCACCAGAACTGTTTTATTTTAGGCTTCCTATTACGTAGCTTCATAAAGTTATAGCCAGCAAAGTTTTTGTCTGTCCTGAACCTCAGGCATAATCAAGGTTGTTGTTTGTTTTATTATGTATATTTATGTGCACTGTATATTGCAGTTGGTGACTCTTGTTGAGTGTCCTTTGTTTAAGTTTTTATGAGTAAGCACATCGTGAGCCTGTATAATCCAGTGTCAAATTCCTCGTATGTGTACACATACCTGGCAAATAAAGCTGATCCTGATTGTTACAGGAGTCGAACCCGGGACCAGTTGTTCCGTAGCCCGCGTCTCTAACCACTACGCTATTTAACAAGGTCTAGTCAGTCAGTCAGGGACGGACGGACGGACTCAGTAAAAGACATTCACTTTTCTAGGCCGGCTCCACATAAAATTAAGAGACCACTGCAAAAATTAAGAGACCACTGCAAAATTATCAGTTTCTCTGGTTTTACTATTGTTTGAGTAAAATTAACAGTTTTGTTTTATTCTATAAACTGCTGACAACATTACACCCACATTCCCAATAAAAATATTGTCATTTAGAGTATTTATTTGTAGAAAACAACAACTAGTCAAAATAACCAAAAAAAGAAGCATTGTTTTCAGACCTCAAATAATGCAAAGAAAACAAATTCATATTCATTTTTCAACAACAAAATACTAATGTTTTAACTTAGGAAGAGTTCAGAAATCAATATTTGGTTGAATAACCCTGATTTTTAATCACAGCTTTCATGCGTCTTGGCATGCGTCTTGGCATGCTCTCCACCAGTCTGTCACATGACCACGCTGTTGGGTGACTTTATGCCACTCCTGGCACAAAAATTCAAGTAGCTCAGCTTTGTTTGATGGCTTGTGACCATCCATCTTCCTCTTGATCAAATTCTAGAGGTTTTCATGCGTCATTCACAAAGACAAATATGCCCGATTCCAGCCTTGCTGAAGCATTCCCAGATCATCACCGATCCTCCACCAAATATTACAGTGGGTGCGAATAACCCTGATTTTTAATCACAGCTTTCATGCGTCTTGACATGCTCTCCACCCGTCTGTAACATTGCTGTTCGGTGACTTTATGCCACTCCTGGCACAAAAAATCATGTAGCTCGGCAATGTTTGATGGCTTGTGACCATCCATCTTCCTCTTGTTCAAATTCCAGAGGTTTTCAATGGGGTTCAGGTCTGGAGATTGGGCTGGCCATGACAGGGTCTTGATCTGGTGGTCCACCATCCACACCTTGATTGACCTGGCTGTGTGGCATGGAGCATTGTCCTGCTGGAAAAAACAATTCTCAGAGTTGGGGAACATTGTCAGAGCAGAAGGAAGCGGGTGTTCTTCCAGGATAACCTTGTACTTGGCTTGATTCATGTGCCCTTCACAAAGACAAATCTGCCCGATTCCAGCCTTGCTGAAGCAACCCCAGATTATCACCGATCCTCCACCAAATTTCACAGTGGGTGCGAGACATTGTGGCTTGTAGGCCTCTCCAGGTCTCCGTCTAACCATTAGACGACCAGGTGTTGGGCAAAGGTGAAAATTTGACTCGTCATTCCTCCACGGTCCAATCCTTATGGTCTTTTGAAAACTTCAGCCTGGCTCTTCTTTGCATCTCATTGATCAAGGGCTTTTTTCTAGCTTTGCACGACTTCAGCCCTGCCCCTAGGAGCCTGTTTCGAACTATCCTTGCTGTGCACTTCACCCCAGCTGCTGTTTGCCATTCTTTTTGTAGGTCACTTGATGTCATCCTACGGTTGTTGAGTGACATTCGAATGATGGTCATCTCGGTCAGTGGACAGTCGTTTTCGCCCTCTGCCAGTCTATAGCTTTGTTGTCCCCAATGTCTGTTGCTCGACCTTGTTCTTATGAACCGCCGTCTTTGAAATTTTCAGGATGGAAGCAACCTGACATTCACTGTATCCCTCTGCCAGTAAAGCCAGAATTGAACCCTTATTTTCCTCACTCAAAGCTTTTCTTTTCAACTGTTTTGTCATGCTGAATAGTTATTTTTTTATTCAAATTACCTTTGAGGTACTACTTGCACTGTTTTTGCCATCCAGCTGGTCCTATTGCAAGAGGATAGTGATGACCACAGCAGTGGTTTTTATACTTTTCCTCGTTAAATTAGATTTGGTTCAGGCAATCACCGAATCAGTACCTCATTAAGTAAAATGAGGTGTGCCTGTGTTGGAATTTAACAGACACTGGAATAGAATGGCTGCCATACATGTAGAGATGCTAAGAAAAATTAGGAGTGGCCTCTCAATTTTTTCCAGAGCTGTATATATATATAATTAACCTCTAAAATGTAATAATTTGTGCGGGAAAATACCAAGTATATATAGCTGTGAGGATAACTGTTCTGGTCATTCCACCATGAGACCAACTTTGAGGAAGATAATTGTTGCTGTACTGCTGCTGAGGATACGGCATTGAAGGAGGAGGAGGATGTAGGTCCACAATGTTTTCAGGTCCCAAAATCAGCTTGGAGAGTTCCATCAATTGGTTTCTGAGCTACGCTTGTTTAGAGAGGAGTTCCGATCATATTTTCGCCTCGACCGGTCCCAAATCGAGGATGTACTTCGGAGAATCGGACCTGTCATTGTGAAAATGGAGACTAATTACCGACAGCCCATATCAACGGCTGAATGACTGGCAATTTGTCTACAGTAAGTTATCACATAATTAACTATAAAACTACATATTCGCCCTAATTGTGACTGATTTAAGATAATTTTTTGCTTGCTAGCTACTTCTGTGTGTTAAATACAACTGTGGCTATCTAGTGCAATTGGTAGATGTGTGCGTAATTGAGTGCGCCAAATTACATTGGCGTTATAAAAAAACAAATGTCTGTATGCTAGTCATTCATCCATCAAGACGCTAAACTGATGTTTTTTTGAATTTGCAAATACATGTATTTCCATGTAAAATTTGCAGGCTATAGCATAGTGTAGCTAGCTAGTTTGGCAAGGAATTGTAGCCAGCTAGTTTCGCAAGGAAATCAAGTGATTTGATGGATGAATGGGAGGCATATAATTATTTTGGTTTTGTGTGACTGGAAGGTGACTGGAAGGTGGTTGCTGCAGAGTTCAAGGATAGATGGGACCTCCCAAACTGTATCAGGGCTATAGACAACAAGCATCTTCATCCAGGCACCACCCTGCTCAGGCTTCATGTACCGAAATTACAAGGCGACCTTCTCCATTGTTCTCCTTGCTGTGGTGGATGCTACCTACCGTTTCCAGCTGATTGATTTAGATTCCTATGGCAAGGCAAGTGATGGCGGAACCCTGGGGAACTCTGTATTTGGACAGACTAAAAGGCACCCTGGGACTACCAAAGGACGCACCACTTCCGGGAGCAGAAGATCTCTGCCCAGCTCCCCATGTGTAGGTGGCGGATGAGGCCTTTCCCCTGAAGCCATACATGATGAGGCCTTACCCTGGACAGCAGTTACCAAGACCACATTGCATCTTCAACTACCGTCTGTCTCGGGCCAGGATGGTGGTGGAGTGTGTTTGGCAACAGGTGCGGGATATACAGGCGGGTGCTTACATTGAAGCCAGTTAATGTGGATGCTTGTGTGAAGGCCACCTGTGTCCTCCACAACTACATCAAGAAGACATCCCTGGGCTTAGCAGCACAGGCAGAACTGGACCCTCCGAACTGCAGGATGACAGATACGGCTCATGCAGATGCAAATAACGCTAGGAAAGGGGCACTGCAAGGGAGGGAGAAGCTGACCCAGTACTTCTCTGCAGCTGGAGCTGTTCAGTGGCAGAATACAGTGCAGTGATCCACAGCCATAACTAAGTCTCTGATAAGAGCTATCCACATTCAGTAAAATATAAATGTTCCATTCATGTCTGCTGTTTGGTTTAAACATGATACACATATACCTCTTGTAACTACAACAGCTTTAATTAGGCATCTATACTGCATATTCATATAGGTATTTCAAATAACTTCCATGAATGAATTACACTTTGTAACAAATATAAATTGGATTATACCAGAATAATTTATTAAAGCTGGTGATTCAACACCAAACCTTGTATTCTCTGCAAAACCTGAGAAAAGGCAGAAGAAAGTTATGTGTTATTATGATAACACTTGAAATATTCAAGTTATTATGATAACACTTGAAAGTCGACTTTGAAAGCCATAACAGAGTGAGGTTGTAATTGGGTTTATGTATATTACATGTGTTTGTATGTGTGTAACACATGAACTCAGTCTTAAAAACATTTAAACATGAGGATGGAACCCCTGGGATGACTCAAGAGAGAACATTAATCATGTCTGAGTGAAAAAGAAAATGCTCACAGCATTAAAATAACTGTAAAAACAAACATTTTAGTATTAATGATATTTCATCTTGTAATTTGCGAACTCACAATTGAACTCTGCCTTAAAAATAATTTGTTGTATCTTAATCTTTGTTGCTGCTCTTTGATGTGGGGTTAGCCTCTTAAAAGTGGGCACAATGCTCCTAGCATTGAGGCTGTCTTCATCTTCAGGCAGTTCAGCTTGTGCAGGTGGCTGGACACTGGCCGCAACATCAGATTAAACTGCAGCTATGAGCCTGGACTCAAAGGCGGACATGGGGTAGGTGGGGGCATGAGACTGGTGTCTCCTTATTTTAGCAGGGGGCACAGGGATGACCTCAGCAGTTGAAAGGTTTGTATGGGGTACAGGGATTGGCTCAGGGTATGCTGGGTGTACAGGGATGGCCTCAGGGTTTGAGACAATAGGGGCCTCTTCCTCCACTAGGGTTAGCTCAACGGTGTCTTTCTCACTCTCTCCCTGGTCAATACGCTGGTTGTTGTGACTTTCCTGTTCTCCCCTGTCTCTCTGTTCTTCCTGTACTTGCCTAGCTGAGGGCAACACCATTTTACCACTTGTCACACGAGACCATATGTAAGGGTTTAAAAAAGTCATAACATGACTTTTGTTGGCTTCCCGCTGCCCCACTCCTGTCCCTATACTTCTAGCTCTTTTTTTTCGTTTATATAGTGGTCCCATAAAGACCTCCACCTCTTCCTAACTTCTTCCTCTGTCACAATAGAAATTACAGCTCTATTAATAGCTAGCTAAAAACGATAACAGAACTCATTGTGTTTATCTGCTTGCTTGCCTCCATACAGCTAGCTACTGTAGCTAAAATGCATGTTTAGCCTGCTATAGATATTTTAATTTAGTTCATTCTTTACTTACCAGTTAATCCAACCGAAGCTGCAACAAATTTCCACACAGTTTTTTTAGCCTGAACATCCTGGTAGCAATCCGAGCTTTGGTCAAAAAGAGCGGGGCACTCGGAAACAGCAAAAATCAGTTTATCGTCCATGTTGCGATGTATGCATTGGATACAGAAAAATGCGGACTACGCCTGCAGAAAAATTATGTATAGGAAATGTGTGAGGCAGTCGGTGGGCATAAAGCGTAATTCACATTTTATATGGGTTGGCTAATATTATCGTAGATATACTGTTTTTACCTGCCATTCAACCAACCAAAACCGGAGAAAATTAAACTAGTGCTTCTTTGGTCACTTATCTGGTTATGCGCGCCCACCTTCGCACGCATGATGATTGCACATGTCATAATTATTTCACGCACCTATTCTTTTTCAGTTGAAGTAATCCAAGAAATAATCACACATTTTTACAAAAGTATATGTAATCCGATTACAATATTTTAATTGGAAACGTAACGGATTAGTTACTGTATTTTTTTTTTTTTTTACATGTAATCCGTCACTCCCAAACTCTGCCTATTAACTATATTGATTTTGCATTGCAAGTGATGTGACTGACGTGAGTCCTTGAAGTGGATCACTGAAGCTTCCATTGAGCCAATGCAACGTCATTGCGGTAATCATTATTTGACCTGCTATTAATGATTTCAACAAGTAGGTATCCTCAATGAGCGCTGTTTAGACAAGGCATCGAGAAATTAGTCTTTCAGCAAAGCATTGTGCTGGAAAGCCTCATCGATTCAACAAGGCCTCGTTTGGCCATCGCTAGTCATCGGCATGAAACACACACACAAAATGAACAACCTGAAACACTGGGGCAAAAGGAATTTGAGGGGGCAAACAAGGCACAGGTGTAAACAATAATACAAAAGGGCAAGCTATGTTTGAAATCAAAAGACAAAAACCAAACAGAACAGGCCAAACAGAACAGGCCACATTCACAAACAAATGCAAAAACTAAACCGAACAAAAACAGAACCTAACATGGATGTCACGTGATCGATTTCCAGAGATAGGATTTTGATTAGCTGAAGTCCACCCCATTGGTTGGATAAAACATTTTTGTCCACCCAAAATGTCACTACTACTTCGAGTTTAGCATTTTCCTACTGATGCCTAAGTAGTGGTAGAATACATAAGTATTGCCAAGTAATGAGGTAAGTGGCAGAGTATCCAAAGACAGCAAGTGTGGTTTGTCAAGCTAGTCCTTGACTAGACTATACGGTATATCATCCTAGTCCTTGACTAGACTATACAGTACATCAACCTAGCCCTACACTATAAAGTACATCAACCTAGTCCTAGACTACAGTAAAAAAACTACACTGTTCAGTAACTCAACCTAGTCTTATTATAACAAGAAAATCAACCTAAGACTATCCAGTACAGGACTCCCCAAATGGAAATCTAAAATATGGCCATATACATTAAAAGACTTAACATATATTTTAAAATACATGCTCATATATGTTAATTACACACCCCAAATATTCATCACATACTGTATATGGTATATAACATCAAAATCCCACAAAAATAATATATTTCTTATTTGTTTTTGTAGACTATAGGCTAGTTTTAATTGAAATAAGGTAAATAAGGTGTTAGAGCTTCAAAGTTGGTTGAATTAAAAAAAAAAAAAATTCTGTGCACTTCGCAATCGTGCACGAACCTGCTGCTTTTGCGCGCTTCCAGGAATGATTTCTCAAACAGATATGTCAACACGCATTGTAATATCTAAGGGACATATGTAATAACCCTTTTTATACTAAGTCAAACATATGCAAGCATATTATGTTAACGTATTTTACCTTATAAGGGACATACATGTAATAAGTAATGTAATACTATGGCACATATATGCTAACATATGTTCAGAGTTGGGGAGTAACGGATGAGTTACATGTAACGGATTACAAAAAAACAGTAACTGTTTAACCGTTACGTTACAAACTAAAATGTTGTAATTGGATAATGATTACATTTGGATTACTTCAATTGAAAAAGAATAGGTGCACGAAATAATTATGACACATTGCATGCTTGATTTTTTTATTTAATGTTTTAAAAACATCGTTATTTGACCAAAATAACAACTGAGCACCTCAGTTGTTGTGTTTGTGATTATCATGCGCGCAAAGGTGGATGCGCGTAACCAGTTTAGTGACTGATGAGGCGCTATTTTAATTGGTAAAAACAGTGTATCTGCGATAATATTAGCCAACCCATTTAAATGTGATTTAGTTATCTACTCGACGCATCTTTCTCAGAACAATGATAGGTGATAGGCCTACCTCGTGTTATATATTTTTCAAGTTTCAAGGTTTATTTGTCAAATGCACTGAACAATAAAGCCAAGAAGAGTTGCACTGAACAACTCAGACAGGAAATGTTTTTGAAGATAAGGCAACTATTTGTTAGAAAGCTGTAGCATGGGGCTGCCTTCAAGATAAACATTATATGGAATTAATAACAATATTTAAGGAGAAAAGGTGTGTTGGGAAGCACTCTGCCGAAGAATGATGATTTGAATTTGACGCAACCACCTCAACTCCGTCCATACAGGTAGGCCATGTGATTCTGCTTGCATTGCATCTCAGAATATTGCATCCATTGGTTATCATTGGCTGACGACATTGACTTTAAGCTGAGTGCAGGTGTATGATCACAGTTTATTTCTTTCATTTGCATTTTGAAAATCCATCGCTGGTGGCCCTAATAATCACAGGTTAGGTTCGCACGGGTAAAACGTATTTGTGTGCGGATGTTCACGATTGCAAACATGCATTCGCATGCCTGGGGTTTCTGCAATGGTTTGACAATGTTGGTGGTTGTGGAGCAAAACATCAGACTACTGCAGATTTTATGTATGCACGAAAAGATAACAGAATAGGCTAACACATCCTTAGATTTAGGGTCATGTTCAGATAAAAAGTCAGATTCTGGAAGATCAAGGGTTTTTGGATTAATTGTAATGACTGAATATGTGACAGACCTTTAGCGTGTAATGTAGAGATGTAGCCCAATCATATTGAAGTAGAAAGCAATGGTTTAGAAACCATTTCCAAAGTTACAGTACATAACCCATAAGGTAAAATGCAAATTCCGTTTTTGGCCAGCTATGTAAACTCTAACATTGATTGATCCTGCAAAAGGTATTACATTGTTTATAGGCTATTCTTATTTGTCTTCCAATGCCTCTTAATATGAAAGTAATCTATGTAATTGAAAGTAATCAGATTACGCTACTGAGTTTGAGTAATCAAAAAGTTACGTTACTGATTACAAACGTGGACAGGTAACTTGTAACTGTAATGGATTACATTTAAAAAGTAACCTACCCAGCCCTGGTCACAACCATAAGCGCTATGTTTGGAGAGGGGTCAACAAAGCCTATAGTGAACAGAATACCATCCCCACTGTGAAGCATGGTGGTGGCTCACTGATGTTTTGGGGGTGTGTGTGCTCTAAAGGCATGGGGAATCTTGTGAAAATTGATGGCAAGATGAATGCAGCATGTTATCAGAAAATACTGGCAGATAATTTGCATTCTTCTGCACAAACGCTGCACATGGGACGCTTTTGGACTTTCCAGCACAACAATGACCCTAAGCACAAGGCCAAGTTGACCCTCCAGTGGTTACAGCAGAAAAAGGATGAAGGTTCTGGAGTGGCCATCACAGTCTCCTGACCTTAATATCATCGAGCCACTCTGGGGAGATCTCAAACTTGCGGTTCATGCAAGACAACAAAGACTTTGCATGACCCGGAGGCATTTTGCCAAGACGAATGGGCAGCTATACCACCTGCAAGAATTCAGGGCCTCATAGACAACTATTACAAAAGACTGCACGCTGTCATTGATGCTAAAGGGGGCAATACAGTATTAAGAACTAAGGGTGTGCAGACTTTTGAACAGGGGTCAGTTCATTTTTTTCTTTGTTGCCATGTTTTGTTTCATGATTGTGCCATTTTGTTATGACCTACAGTTGAATTTGAATCCCATAAGAAATAAAAGACATGTGTTTTGCCTGCTCACTCATGTTTTCTTTACAAATGGTACATATATTAACAGTTCTCCAAGGGTATGCAAACCTTTGAGCACAAATGTATGTGTTGATCAAACCAAATATATGTTTACAACATATGCTCATATAAGACATATAAGTTACATAAATATATTGCCACATATTAATTTTCGCTCTACACATTGCAACTATTCAACTCACACTATACACCTAAATTGAAATGAATAACAAATACAGCTATTTTCATTCTTTGTTATAGTTCCCTTTACAGTATTAATCATCACAACCGTTTCGTACTGACAACATTTCAGCTGATAAGCAGCTAGCCAGCAATGCGATTACCAGCTTGCATGTTTGCCTAGCTACCTACAATATTACTGGCGTCTATCCTGCTTTCCACAAATTAGCAAGTAGCTAATCAAAGTATGAGACAGTTCTAACTTACCGTTGACATTGGTGGTACAGTACCAATGCGCAACATTGCGTCCAGTCACATAACTGCTATTCTTTCTCTTGTAATGCAAGCAAAGAAAGTAGACTGTTGAGGAGAAGGAATAAAAGGAATAAAAATAACAGTCCGGACTGCCAGAGGTCAAGGTGTACTTAGCCTGTTGTACTTTGCAATGGGCTGGAAGAGTTCGAAATCGTCGTTCGTCTACTTTTTCTGGCTGACAAAGTACCAGGATGTTGAAGTTTTTAATCTGAATTTTTGAAGTTAACTTTTGAATTGAATTATTGAACTGATTTTTTTAACTGAATTTTGTAACTGAATTTGTGAACTGAATATTTGAACTGAATATTTGAACTGAATTTTTGAACTGAATCTGAAAGCAATTTTAAAACTGAATGCAATATTCAGACAATTTAAATACAAAACATCATATTCAAGTTCAATTTAGGAATTCAATTATTCAATGTGTTCATTACAAATTCAGATTTGTTTAATTCAATTTCTGGTGACGCTAACATCACTCCATATACAACACATTTCTAAAACGATAACTTACCGTAGAAGTTATTTGTAGCTTGTATCACTTTAAAAAGAATGATAATCCTGACAATTTGCTTTTTGACTTGCTGTAATTAAGGTTGTTAGCCCATATTAATGTCAATGATGATATGTAATTGACAATGGCTAGTTAAAAAATGTGAGCTAGTAAAAAAATGTTTACTTGGCTTGGCTCACGCAGGCTGTTGTCCGTTCACGCTGGGTTTGGCTGGTCTCCAGTGCTGGTGCACACAGGTGCACTTGTACTAAATTTCGGTGGAAATGGGCTTGTGAAACGGGAACTAGTTAATATGGCAGCGCCCATGAATCTGCGGATGCAACAGTGAGCAGATAACATTGAAAATGAATTGGTGCCATCTTGGACCCTGCCCCCTTGGGTTGACCAATGGAGATGCAACATTTCCCCCTCTCTCTTAACCCTGCACAAACCGAACGTGATGTCTATGTCTGAATCTCAAATCGCATACTACATACTACATACTGCAAGTACGTACTTTGCGGGAGATGGTGAAGTATGTACTGTTTAGCATATAGTATGCTAGTATGCCAGTATTGGGACAGATTGGGACATACTACCCGGTCATAAAGTTGCATCTCAACACTGGATCATTTTGTCACACATTAACATCACACCAAGTTTGAATATTTAGTTAGACATCATTAAGTATTGTGGTAAACTGACTAACGTTTCTTATGAAGTTTACTTCCACCACAAATAGCATCTATGATCTGTATGGATTTTGCCACAGGCCATTTTAATAGCATACAAGCCTGTAATACTAGTACCTTACTACTTGGAATAGTCATAAGAATTGAGCCCACGCTAGTGAGACTGAAGATGAACTTTACACTGCCAAAGCGATTTCATTTCATGGCACAACAATGTTTTTCTTTCATACGTTAATGTCATTGATGCAAAAGCTATCAAAACAGGTGAGGATAACTGACTTTTTTGGCAAGACAACTGAGGAATCCCCTCCTCTTTTACTGCACAAGAGACTGTGGCATATTACCCCAAAAAGCATGCACGGATGCATACTTCTGAAATCCACCAGAAATGGTAGACCATCCGGGAAATTTTGGCATACTATTTTCAGCGTACTACAGTTTGGGACATACTAAACCTTCACACATACTAATCTGGCATACTATATAGCAGAGGTGTCAAACCGGTTCCACGGAGGTCCAAGTTTCTGCAGGTTTTTGCTCTCACCTTGTGCTTGATTGGTTAATTAGGTCACTCATTAGTTAAGATCTCCCTTCACCTGGTTCTATTTGGTCTCAGTTGGGCTCCAATTGAAAGGAAAAAACAAAAATCAGCATACACTCAGCCCTCCATGGAACCGGTTTGACACCTCTGCTATATACTGTAGTATGCAACTATGCGATTTGAGATTCAGCCTAAACCTCGCTACTGCAAAAAAGAAACTGAGAGCAAAAACCAGGGTAACGTAAACAACAAAAGAAAAAAACTGCTGCCAAAGATGTAGCCTAATCATTTAATTGCAATCCCGTTATCAAGGAAAATTATTCCATGTGAAAGAATTGCTTGCATTCATTTTCAATCAATTTTTTTTGTATTTGAATTTCTTTATTTGCCATATATACTTTAAAAATCATTATGTTTTGCTTTCATTATCAACTATTTTGTTTACAATACTAATACTTGTGTTTGTTTTTATTGAAACAGAAGTAACATCAAAACAAGTAAGCATAATTCTAATGCTATGCCTAATTCTAAGTCAAACCTAACCTCTAAGCCATAAATGTTCCCTACTGGGGATCTGGCAAAAAAAACTTTTTCAAGTTTTACTATGTTCCTGATTGTCTACTTACATTGTAATATTTGAAATTTGTGCTGATATCCTTTTGCAGCTAGCTACGGCTGATGTCAAATTAATTTCTATCATAGGATAAAGAATTAGAGTACTAAATTAACAGAATGTATGACACTGTAATATGGGATATATAAGAAAGCCGGGAAAGATACAGTGTGGTGCTTCTGGGTGTTAATGTTGTAATGTAGATTGCAGAATAGAGATGAATGTAGGCTGAAACAAATATAGTACACATTTTCCATTGATTTTTGTTTGCATTCTGAGATTTTTTGTGAGAGATGTTAAGGAAGCAAGTGCATAGTTCACTGGAGAGGCAGACAGATGGTCTTTCCCTTAGGGCTCGGAAGACATCAAAAAAGATAAATAAGTAGACTTCTATCAACATTTAGCATAACGGTGAAATTAACTCCAATGGTATAGGCTACCACCAACACACAATACCAAATAACGATCCCCATAACCATATCCATACCTGCAACGGTGCCCTGCGGAACTCCCGAACAACACTCCCCGTAGTGTTGTGTATTTGTAGCGGCTTACAGTCCCTGAAGCCCCGGCGTCTTGTGTCCATCCTGCCTGTCATTGCCGGAAGACCGTACTCATCGTCGGCCTCATCAGTGCCCTCGTCCCCGCTGCTCTGGTAGTCATGGTGAAGATATTGCGACCGGTGCCTGCTCTCTCCTGGGCTAACGCTGGCCACAGCGCACAGAGAACCGGCAAGCTCCCTCCACGCCCGGCTACTCGGGGTCTCCGAGCCAAACCCAGAAATACCTTGTCCTCCCACGCACCCCACTGTCCCGATCCCATGTCCGGTTGGCGTCTCTTCGCTGGATGCGTCCCTGCACCGGAGCACCAAGAGGAAGCGGACTGTCTCACCCAGATAAAGGTGACTGCGTCGGGGTAAGCTTTTGTAACGGGCCGGGTCCGACAGATCGGAGATTGGCACCGCAGGGAAATACATAAAATACTCGCACTGAGACTCCATCATCCGAACCATCACAGTAAACAAGCACCTGTCGGATATACTGACTTTAATCCACGTAATCTCGTATAGCCTATACTAATAAATTATCAACAATGTAGAAGAATAAGAACTAGCATTTGTCTATTTTCTGATAAAAAGACAAAAATCTAGAAGCAAGTATAGTTTTGTAGGTCCTGCATCACCATAATCATCATCCTCATTACCATCATCATACTCCCTGCTCCTCTACAGACGCTGATATGAGCAACCTCGGAAGCATTTGTCAACAGTGCACACAGTCAAAGAAGGCAAAAGCAATAGAGTATCGAGGAGGCTGCAACAATTGGTGATGTGCATTCCGAATCTTTTTGGTGAGCTGGCTGTACTGGCTCCCTTCACCTGAAGAAACAAGCTCACTTGGCTACCCAAAGACTCTTCGTTTAAAATTCACAAAAGAAAGCCAAAATAATTTTAAAAAGTGCAATTCTCCAATATGAAGGCTAAAAGAGTAGGTGTGGAATTCACATTCAAATAGGTTACATAATACCTCCAAATTGATATTTGGGTTAGGGGAGAGTGGGGTAATGTGACACAATTACTTAGACAAAGGGAAATTTGACAGAAATTATATTTTTAAATATGAAGAAAAAGACAGTTTAGTTTCTCTCCTTTAGTTTCTCTTGTAATTTCACTTTGATTAGAATATGTTATGGCTTCCCAAATACCTCCAATATATTGGGCAATGCTGTTTTAAAAATGTTTCTTGGGATTGAAAGCTTTTGGCACGCACACATAACCTCTATTCAATTTCTTCATCATTGGGCAATTCAGTTCCACTGGAACTATTTCTTCTTTGGCTTAGGCTATTGGTTGTATTCAAGAGCAGTAATTTTTTATCAACAAATTTACACAGGCAGCTCAGTTTTGATCTAGTAATTTTGACCAGCTATTGACCAGTCACCAGGGTAACCTATCTTTTAGATAATATGTGTGTGTTATACTGTATGTTAGAAATTATTGAGCTAATGTCTTGTATTATTGAGCTAATTTGCTTTAACAGTCATTATACCTGAGATGTAAAAAAATTCTTTGACAATCCAAAACATTTTTGGGGTAAAAATTTTTTAACACTTTTCCAATGCTGCTTTCTTTATCACTGCCAGTTGGTAATGTTCTTCCATGCATGGTCACATGGCAAAAACTGTGTACAGTTGTCTACATACGGGGGTGGGTGAAATTACCCAGTGACTTATCTTACCCTCAAACTTAGATTTGTCTGTCCATAACACATTTTTCCAATCTTCCTCTGTCCAGTGTCTGTGTTCTTTTGCCTATCTTATTCTTTTCTTTTCATTGGCCTGTCTGAGATATGGCTTTTTCTTTGCAACTCTGCCTAGAAGGCAAACATCCCAGAGTCACCTCTTCACTGTTGATGTTGATGTGTTTTGCAGGTACTATTTAATGAAGCGGCCAGTTGAGGACCTGTGAGGCGCCTGTTTCTCAAACTAGACACCCTAATGTATTTGTCCTCTTGCTCAGTTGTGCACTGGGGCCTCCCACTCCTCTTTTTATTCTGTTTAGAGACAGTTTGTGCTGTTCTTTGAAAGGTGTAGTACACAGCATTGTAAAAGATCTTTAGTGTCTTGGCAATTTCTCGCATCAAATAGCCTTCATTTCTCAGAACAAGAATAGACTGATGAGTTTCAGAAGAAAGTTCTTTGTTTCTGGCCATTTTAAGCCTGTAATCAAACCCACAATGGTGCATTAGAGCCAAGGTGCACTAGAATGGTGGCACCAGAGCTTTAAGTCCATGGTGCATGAATTCTCTCTGGATATGGAGAAAGACTGGGATGAGGGTGTCTTGTTTGTCTTGTTTGCGGTATGTGAAGTGGTACAAGAGTCAATTGGGTTTAGTCATGCTGAGTTTTGGACACACTGTTCGTGGCCCTTTTTTTATACCTTTATTTATACAGAGAGTCATTCTGAGACCAAGGTCTCTTTTACAGATGAGCCCTGTGCACAACAATCACAATAATATATAAAAACACAGTTACACAAAACAATTACATTCCACAACAATACGTTCATTTGAAATAGCTTAAAATTTTCCAATAGAAACCAAGACATCAAGTTTTAGGTTTTTTTGGAACTCATTCCACAAATGAGGGGCATTACAGACAAAAGCAGTTTTATCCAACTCCGTATGTACCCGGGGAACCTCTAAGGTTAACCAATCTTTGCTGCAAGTTTTATAACCGCCAATATTCACATTTATTTTAGAGGAGAGAAAGTTTGGTAGATTGTGCATTATAGCCTTATAGACAAGCATCAGCAAGTATCTGGCCCTCCTGGAAGCCAATGAATCCCATTCAACCAAAGAATAAAGATTACAGTGATGCATACGAAACTTGGCACCCGTTATAAAGCGAAGTGTTGCATGATAGACCAAATCCAAGGGCCTCAACACTGAAGCCGATGCATGCATATACAATAAGTCACCATAATCAAGCACAGACATGAAAGTAGCTTCAACAACTTCCAGTCTATGCTGAAACGACAGACACGCCTTATTTCTATAGAAGAAACCAATCTCAACTTCTTCACCAAATCTGTAATATGTGCCCTGAAGGACAGATGTTCATCCACCCAGATACCAAGGTATTTGTAAGACTGAACACGTTCTATGACTGGGAATTCCAAAGTACTAATCTTAAGATCATCCACATCCTACTTTTTGCACTTTGAAGAAAATATTATATATTTGGTTTTACTTATATTTAACACCAGCTTAATCTAAAAGGGATTTCTGTAGACATAGAAAATCGGACTGGAGATAAGCAAAAGCCTGAGCATGGGATTTGCCAGTAGCATAAATTATTGTGTCATCAGCACAGAAATGATACTTACAATTTCTCACAGTGGCACAAGTTTCATTTATATAGAGAGTGAACAACAGAGGTCCCAAAACCAAACCTTGCGGAACTCCCCTTTGGACAACCAGGAAATCTGACCTTATACCATCAGTTACAATAGCCTGGGTTTTATCACTTAGATAGTTTCCAAGCCATGAGCAAGTGTTCCTAGCAAGACCAATTGAGGCCAGTTTCTTCAACAGGATGGAGTGATCAACTGTATCAAAAGCCTATGAAAGGTCAATAAACATAGCCACACAACATGGACCCCCATCCAGTGCTTGACCAATGTCATTTACAACCAGAGTGGAAGCTGTAATAGTACTATACCCAGGCCGAAAGCCGGACTGATATGGATTCAGTATTGAATGCTCAGCTAAGAAGGCACGTAGCTGTGCCACTACAAGAGACTCTAACATTTTAGCTAGGCACGATAATTTAGAAATAGGGCGATAGTTATTGAGTAAATTTGTGTCACCACCCTTATGTAGTGGCAGCACATGGGCTGTTTTCCATTCCCTTGGGATTATACCATTTGTTAATGTTAGATTAAAAATATGTGCTAAAGCTTTAGTGGTCAGTGGCGCAGCACTAACCATCAGACCTGGGTGGAGACCATCAGCCCCTACTGCTTTTTTTGTATCAAGAGCCAGCTAAGCATCAACTATCTCATTTGTGGTAAAAGGATTTAAAAACAATTCTTGAATATCAGTACCAGAGCTGCTCTGCTGAAATGCTTGGTGATTTCTAGATACATTTTCATATTCACTATGGTTTGCACTCGAGGTTCTTTCAAAGAGCCAGCCTCAATAAAATGGAGATTAAAAGCATCAGCAATTTCACTTTTTTCAGTAAGTGTCCCTTCTAACACCATTAAAGTTGTTAGAAGATTAGATAATGTCTACTCAATCCAGTTCCAGAATTGTGGTGGACTATGCAAGTCTGTTTAGAGAGCGGCTTTATGGAACGTGCCCTCTAGCCAAGGAAGCCCTCTCTTCCTCTCAGCGGACTATGAAAATCACTTTGATAAAAAAGCTGTTATTCGTTCTTTTCAGCCCGGTGACCAAGTCTTACTGTTGTTGTCCATTCCTGGATCCTCAGTGTCTGCATGATTTGCTGGTCCCTTCTAAGCTGACAAAAAATTAAGTGACACTGCCTATGTTGTGCAAACTCCAGATAGAAGATGTCATTCTCGTGTCTGTCATATTAACATGTTGAAACGTTATCAGGACAGAGGGGTTCAGCCCATGGAGTCCTCACAAAAGACTAAGACACCTGTAGTTTCTTCTGTGGCCTCTGCTATACTGGGCCCTAGTTCTAATATGTTTACTATGGATGTAGATGGAGATGGTTTGGAGCATCGTAATGCACCCCAGCAGTACGCTCGTTTGTGTAATATGGTGATGCTGCAGTTTCTCCCGTCCCATCTGCACCATTTAGAACCTTAACAAGTAGCTGATGTCCTGAATCTTGTGTTTCCCCTGTCTTTTCAGTGATGTTCCCAGCTTTACAACCGTGTATTCGGCACCTCCCCAACCTGAAAGAGTGGAACCGAGCCGCGGTCCAGTAGGTGAGCCCCGGAGAGTGTATGGTAAGAGGCTTTCTGGTCAAGTGTGAGCAGGATAATACAAACCAGCCCACACTGGAGTCAGAGAGAGTTGCCACGACGACCTCTCTCCTCAGGAGCTGGCTTGTGTTAGTGAATTCATGTCATTGGATGCGTTCATCACCCGGGCGGTTGCTATTGATGGGCAACTCCGGGACCGTCTGTCTAGATGCCTCTTTTCCTCTCACCAGAATGAGCTGGAGCACAAGCCGATAGACCTTGGTCTAATGAGGCTTCTTGCATCTGAGCTTAGGGTTTGTGTTTTTTTTGTTGTCGAGGGGGACATGTCTGGGAGAGCTGCCCCCTAAACCCAAAAAGATGCATGGCTGAGGTGAGTCCCCCATTTGCCCAGCTAGTCACTGTGCATAGCCGTCATTGCAAGATCTTTCTGTTCAGTTGTGTTTTTGGGCAACTTCCCTTTGTGTCCACAGCCCTTATTGATTCCGATGTCATGGGGGAGTTTCATTGACCAGAACTTCGCAACCACCCATTTGTTGCCATTACACTGACTTGAGTCCCCTCTCCAAGTCCAGGGAATGGAACAGTCAACCTGTGTGGACCGGGACCGTCACACACCCCATCAGCATCACTGTGGATGGCTATCATCGAGAGGCTGGATGACACAATGGAGAACAGTGGACCCAATAGCGGACACAAAGGCAGGAGAGGTTCCGTACAATAAGCTTAATAACTGGTTCAGGGAAAAGCAGTCTCGTAGTTGATGGGTATGCAAGGACAGCAAAAGAGCAGAATGGCGGAGGTACACTGGGGCAGACAGGCTTGTTGGTCGGTGGACAGGCAGAGATCGGCGACTGGATCAGAATGGCAGAGGTACACTGGGGCAGACGGGCTCGTTGGTCGTAGAACAAACAGGTAGAGGTCAAAGCTGGGAAAACAGATAGGCGAAACAGGTAACGGGGAGAACACTAGAAAGAGAAACGCTGGAAACGACTGCACGGGACAAGATGATCTGGCACCTGCCAGAACAGAGAACGGGTTAAATACACAGATGGATAATGTGGAACCTGGAACACCTGGTGGAGGGTGTGGAGACATGACAACAGGTGAAACACATCAGGGCGTGACACAGGAACTGTTAGTCATCCCATCACTACGCCGGAAGACCTGCCTCCTCACCACCTGCGGGTCTTCGATGGTGGAGAAGTGAGTGCCCTTCAGCCCAACATCCGAGCAGGGAGCAGGGAGAAATCTAAAACATGCAGGGCGGGGTGGCTCTAGGAGCAGGGTTGAGAAACACTGGCCTACAGTGCTCAGATTTAACTCTGGGCTACCAAGGAAATTCAGGGTTGACAAACTCTGATTGCCTTAATTGGTGTTAAATGGTACTCTGACGGTGATTAAGATGTCAGTTAGTTGATTCATTGTTAACTTAAATGGAGTTTTCTTAAAAGCGGCGCTTTCGGCAACACAGACTGAATTTTTGCATAATGGCTTGTGCTCCGAATTTTTCCACAGAAGAATGCACGTTTATAATGTCAGAATATGAGGAGTTTAAAGAACGGTTAATGGCTAAATCTAACACCGTGGTGGCCAACAAAATCAGGGAGGCTTGTTGGCAGCGCGTTGGCGACAGAGTAAATTCGTAACAGCAGTGTTCTTGTCATTTGTTTTCTATTTTGTCGTACGGACTCTTCTTTTTATATGTTTCAGATGCAAGGACACGTATCTAAATATGTGAAAACAATTAGGATAATTCAATTATAGCCTACACAAGGGCTACATCTCTGAAATTGACCCATTACTCTCTGTTAATAAATTAAGATCTACTCCCTAGGATGTAGGGCTACCTGTATGAATTTAATGCTATTGTGTTAAGAATAACTTCATTCTAACAATAATTTCAGCTGCAACCCCAGTGGAAAGCGCACTTGGCAACAAGTCAGGATGAAATATAAAAATATGTGTATTAATAGTTCTCATCATTAATACACAGTGTGGATATGTTGTGCAGCCTGCACTTATAATAGCCTACTCATGTGTTCACAGCCTTTATGTACAGGGTAATATAGCTGTTATATAGTATATAACTGTTTTGATTGCCCAGTTTTCAAATATTTGTATGTAGTTCACATGCCTGTCTTATGTAGCCTACAGTTGAGGGGGATACTATTAAAAAATGTATGAATCATGCACCAACCCAGGACACCTAGCCTCCAGACTGGTGTTGTGGAAAATTGTTCCCCTTTTTCCCGCCAACAATCTCAAACAACTCAGGAGTGTGAATTCAAAAGTAGACTTTATTGACGTCATAAAGCCGTGCTGATCTGCAGAGCAACCAATCCATGTTGGTCTGCAGAACAACCGACTTCCAAACCTTAGACACATTTTTATACTGTAGGGAGAGGGTAAAATGGGAGAGTGGTTGTAAGGGTGAACACTAGAAGGTTACCGGGGGACGGCTAGGGAAATGAGTGCAAGGTAATGTAACCTTAGTGATAAATAAAAATATAAATATTTAAATAATCTGACTCCATATTGTTTGTAAACATATGCAAACCTCAATGACCATGATATGCTGGAAGTTCTTAGAAAAGGTAGCTAATCTTTCATCACAAGCCAAACATTTAAAAGATCATGTTTCACAGCCTACGTTATCCTCAATGCTCCTCATCAGTCAAGTCCAGAAGACAAGGGACGGTGTAGCAACACGGGAACTCAGAGACGATCAGTCTGGTCACTTTGATTTACGTAAGTGTGTGCCTATATCAGTTATCATAAGCGCCAATAAGGTGGAGGTTGTTTAACATGAACCATACAGTAAAATGGCGTGTGTACCTGGGTCTAACAGAAAGTTAATTATGCCCAACGACTCAGGGATAACTAGAATATCATATGTTCCTGGGCCTAACCAAACTGCTTTGAGAATTCCCGGACTCAGGGACTCCAAGTCTGGTCGCTTAGACTTACTTATGTGTGTGTAATTACCAGTAGCCCTACGAGCTTGAGTATGGAGATGAACGAGGAATGCCGTACTAATCTATATTCCAAAGTAACACAATTTATTCCAATCAAGAAATAAAGTTACAATACAAAACATAGTTACATACCAACATGATTCAACGTCCTCCCAACTAGCCTAACAGTCTACTAATTATACCATAAGTATTTAAGACACTATAGCACAAAGGTATGCTAGGAGCTTCTGTTAAAGATAGACTCCTGAAAATGACTACAACACAATGTGTCGGGAGGTCACTTTAACGATGACAAACTCCCAAATATGACTACAACACGACGTGTTGGGAGGTCTCTTTAAGGAGGACAAACTCAAATAACTTTGGAGACATCGCTATTTATCCTAAAATCAGACATATCTAAAACACTCCCCCAAATAGTCATTAGCATTACTTTACCTTGGCAAACACAATGAACACAAAGGACAGGAACTGTCCCATTTAATCAATGCAAAATTATAGAATGGACAGGGTGTTGCTGCCAGTTGTTGTCTGACATGCAACATGAACAATCATTTCTACAATGTTCTTGTGAAATTTGACCCATAACCCGTACAGTACAATAAAGCATATAAATGTCCACAATATCAGATAAATGTCCACAATATCATGCATTTAGTTACACTCCAGTTTGCTCAGAGTTTCACACCTCTCCAGGTGAGCTCAGGAAGGTGGGGCTGATGGCCCACATCCGGTGTTCCAGATCTTTGGAGAAGCAAATGTTACCCAGGACACTGATTAACATCACCAAGGGTGTGTTGGAGACTTGGTGGGGCCAGATGCTGCTCTTCGTCGAATACCCTTCCACTCGTCCTCAACAGACATTTCTCATTACACTACAATACAGTATGGTAATGCAATGATATTAGGTCCTCCCATTATGCTAATTTCAGGATGGATCCTTCTCGAATCTTCCATCAATGTTTCACAACCCTCTGGGATTCACTCCCCAAGCCACTACTCATAAGAGCTCACTCATCCTCCCTAGGCATTGACAAGCCACAGGTCATTCTGATATCATCATGAAATATACTGTTGCTCATTAGTCACATCAGTACAGTTTGGCACACGCCTGCAGACTCGCTGTGCATTGTGGGATTGTTGACGTGCTGTACGCTGCTTGCTGTTACCTACCTGGCTACCTGCCAAACTTTTTCGAATTTACTCTTTGTAAACTAATTGGTTAAATTCTATTTTAAGAGTTTACCAACGCAATATTTTTATCTGTTGAGCTTTTTACCCAACTTTTCTACACTGGGTCTCTATTTGGACATAATTAACGGAACTACTCACCCCTGAACACCCGAAGCTAAGTACCATTACTATGCCTTATCTCTGTAATTGTTGTAGCTACAACACGGAGAACTATCGTCTTCAGGTAAAGATAGCAGAGTTAGAGGCTCGGCTTCAGACACAAATGTCAGGCAAGGATTACGTTAGTGTAGAAATGGAAAAAACTGCGTCTGTGCCACCAGGAAGAAACAACAGTGTTGTTAGCCCTCCGGCACAGCTCCTGCAGCCGGGCAAGAACTTTCTCTTGGTCACTGGGAAGAAATGTCATCAACCAGTTAAACCTGGGTCGCTGCTAGAGCCGACTGAGATTTTCAACAGGTTTTCCCCACTGGAGTCAGAGTCAAGGCCCGAGCCGTCTTCGGAGGGGAATGATCGGCAGGCATTTTCTACCGGTGGCCCAGAAAAACTGAAAACTTTAGTCATCGGCGATTCCATTACCCGCAGTATTAGACTAAAGAATCAGCCAGCGATCGTACACTGTTTACCGGGGGGCAGAGCCACCGACGTAGCCGCTAATCTGGGGTTGGTGCTAGCGAAGTCCAAAAGTCCAGAAGTCCAAAACAAGAAACTTGCTCCCTGGTACACAGACAATACTAGAGCACTCAACCAAGCCTCCAGAAAATTGGAGCGAAAGTGGCGCTCCACCAAGTTGGAAGTATTCAGACTAGCCTGGATAGACAGCACACTACAATACCGAAAAGCACTCACATCTGCTCGATCAGCTTATTTCTCCAACCTGATTGAGGTGAACAAAAACAATCCAAAATTTCTTTTCGATACAGTTGCAAAGTTATCAAAAAAGCAATGCTCAACAAGTGAAGTGGGTCTTCACTTTAGCTGTAATGAATACATGAACTACTTTGATGAAAAGATCATCACCATTAGAAACCAAATATCTGACTCCTCCTTAAATAGTTATAGTCCCCAAAATCTCAGTTGTCCTGAGAATGTCCTGAACCTCCCTGACCAGGTGTCAATGGGGACACTTGAAGTCATTGATCCCGAATCACTCGACACATTCACTAAATTTGTTATGAGTTCTAAACCCACAAATTGTCAGCTAGACCCGATTACAACAAAATTACTTAAGGAGCTATTTCCTGTGCTAGGTCAGCCAATGTTGAACATAATAAATTGCTCCCTTTCCTCCGGATGTGTACCAAACTCACTAAAAATAGCGGAAATTAAGCCTCTTCTAAAAAAATTTTATCCGGATCCTGACATATTAAACAATTATAGGCCAATATCGAACCTCCCATTCCTCTCAAAAATCCTAGAAAAATGTGTTTCCCAACAACTGAATGCCTTCCTGAAGACAAATAACATTTATGAAATGCTACAGTCCGGTTTCAGACCCCATCATAGTACTGAGACTGCACTCGTGAAGGTAAGAAATGACCTTCTAATGGCCTCAGACAAAGGTTCCGCATCCGTCCTGTTGCTTCTTGATCTTAGTGCTGCCTTTGACACTATTGATCACTCCCTTCTCTTAGAGAGACTGGAAACCCATATTGGGCTATGTGGACATGTTCTAGCCTGGTTTAAATCTTATTTATCTGAAAGATATCAGTTTGTATGTGTGGATGGCATATCCTCTGACAAATCAAAGGTATGTTTTGGTGTTCCTCAAGGCTCGGTTCT
>JACXGI010007741.1:0-27345 GCA_016801175.1 Esox masquinongy
GTTGAAACGTATCTAACATTGGCCTAAAAACCCCTTATTCACATTGGAAACATAAGATTTCTAATTAGGTTAATTGGCAACAGGTCAGTAACATGGTTGATGATAAAAAGAGCATTCCAGAGAGGAGGGGTTTACCACTCCTTAAAAGACTGCGCAGGCAAATAGTGCAACATTTTAAGAATAACGTTTCTCAACGTAATATTGCAAAGAGTTTGGGGATCTCATCAACTACGGTACATAATATCATTAAAAGATCCAAAAATCTGGAGAAATCTCTGGACGCAAGGGACAAGGGCGAAAACCAATATTGGATGGCCGTGATCTTCCGGCCCTCAGGCGGCAGAGCATTAAAAACAGATACGATTCTGGGGTGGAAATCCCTGCATGGGCTCAGGAATACTTCCGAAAACCACTCTGTGAACACAGTGTCGCAGTAAGTTAAAACTCGATCATGCAAAGAAGAAACCATATATAAAAAAGATCCAGAAACACTGCCACCTTCTTTGGGCCCGGGCTCATTGAAGATTAAGACTGAGGCTAAGTGGAAAACTGTACTGTGCTCTGATGAATCAAAATTTGAAATTATTTTTGGGAATGATGGACACCGTGTCCCCCTGACTTAAGAGCAGAGGGACCATCTGGCTTCTTATCATAGTACAGTTCAAAAGCCAGTAGCTGTGATGGTATGGGGTTGCATTAGTGCACATTGCATGGACGATTTGCACATCTGTGAAGGCACCATTGATGCTGACCAAAAAATGGAGCAACATATGCTGCCATCCAGACAACATCTTTTTCAGGGAAGACCTTGCTTATTTCAGCAAGACTATGCCAAACCCATCTGCACATATTAAAACAGCATGGCTCTGTAGTAAAAGAGTTAAATTGCTAAATTGGCCTCCCTGCAGTCCAGACATGTCACCCATTGAAAACATTTGGCGCATCATGAAAAGAAAAATACGACAAAGGAGACCCCAAACTGTTGAGCAGCAAAGAATGGGAATAAATTTCACTTTCGAAACTACAGCAATTGGTTTCCTCAGTTCCCAAACACTTACAGAGTATTGTTACAGAATATTGTACTACTGGACTGTGACATTGCTTTGCAAAGTCTGATAAGGATGTTTTCTGCTGCTATATTTGTACATGTCTACCTTGGGAACCTCATTGCTGCTATCCCTACATTTCAGTTGCACATGCTTGCCCCTTTAATTTGCCTTCATTGCAAATTTAGAATTGCCATTTGTACTATCACTGGCCTTTTGCACATTTATACATCCCATCTATAACATACATTGTTCTTAATTGTTTCACTAGTAAATTTTCTGCAATCTTCTATTTGCACTTCTGGTAAGATGCTAACTGCATTTCGTACGGTACTTGTACTTGTTCAATGACAATAAAGTTGAATCTAATCTAAAAGAGATGCAACACAGTGGTAAACATGCCCCTGTCCCAACATTTTTGAAACATGTTGCTGGCATCAAATTCAAAATGGGCAAGTATTTTTCCAAAAACATTAGAATTTCTCAGTTTCAACATTTGATAGGTTGCCTTTGTACTATTTTCAATTAAATATAGTGAGAAATGATTTGCACATCATTACATTCTGTTTTTGGAAGAACTTTTTTTCATAACAATCCAAATTGAGCTCACATGCATCGTGTATCCTTTGATCACCCTTGAGATGTCTCTGGAACCTGATTGGAGTTCCTTAATTGACAGGACATTACTTAGAATGGCACACACAGGTCAATAGTATAGAAGGTCCCATACTTCCCAGGCACAGCACAGTGCATGTCTGATAAAGCCAAGCCATGAGGTCCAAAAAACTCCCCATAGTCCTCAGAGGTAGAATTGTGTTAAGGCAAATAACTGGGGAAGGTTATGAAAGAAAAAAAGCCAGGGAGACCAAGAACCCAATGTCTACTCTAACAGAGCTTCATAGTTTATAGCAGAGATAGGAGAACCTGCCAAAAGAACAACCCTATATATAGCACTCCTTCAATCAGGTCTTCATGGTACATTGGACAGAAACCCATCCTGAGTAAAAGACATGACAATCAGTCCGAAGGACTCTGAGCGGAAAGAAAACAAATCTTGTCTAATGATAATAAAATCCAATGTTAGGTTGATTGCTAAGTGCTACTTCTGGTGAAAACAAGGTAGCACTCATCACCTGGCTAATACCATCCTTATGATGAAGCATGGTGTTGGAGAAGGTCAGGCACATACCACACTATTGATGTGTATGTACTGAGAATTCAATGTATTTAGTTAGGCATAGTGACACATTTCATAGTGTTTGTGACAATGGTGTAGTGCCATTTTCTGTCCATTTAATGCATAGTATTAAAAGGGTAATCCATCTCCAAATACACAATTCATGATATTTATTTGTTGAAAGCCATGTTTTATTATTGGGTGAAACAACTTTTTTCAGAATGAATTAACTTCTATGTGGTCTGTTTGTTAAATATTAACATTAACATTATAATAGCTATATATTGTTGGGACTGGAGGTTAGGGTAACACATTTCACAATACTTTTAAATGAATTTCCTGCACTCCAGATCAGCAAATCAGCCAGTTTGATAGCATAGACATACTTGTCAAAAAAGAAGTCCATCAATTTCTAACGTTATAGCTACATTTAGTTAACATTTCCTCAATGTACACAGTGCCATCATATTAATGAATGTTTGAGAAAGGCTGACCTAAATTATGCTCGTTCCTATCACTTCCCCCCATTCACTTCTGCTCTAAGGGCTCCACTGGCCTGCTGTTCTCATCTGTCCTGGCTTATCTGCAATGAGTTGCAGCTTGTCATTAATTACTGTCATTAAGTTACTATATACTGATAAAACCACTACTTATCGCCTTTTCCTTTTAACTTCATGTTTGATTATGTCATACACAAAACATTTATGTACATGGCGGAGGAGGAGAAACCAGGAAACAAAGAAAAACTTTGTTACATTTTCTGATTTGAAATTTAGATTAGAATTAAAATACACTGAATTGAAAACACATTTTTGAATTTCATCTTTTAGGCAAGTCAAATTGACAACAAGAAAATAATCAAACAATGTATTTTATAGAAGATCATTTTTGTATTCAGAAATGGTTTCTAAGGTACCATCTTTGGTATTGCCTTAATGACTTATGATGTAATGGTGATACATTTTCTAATGATCTAGCCATTGAAGTACATTTAATTTGCCAGCCATAGCCTGTCAAGATAGACCGTTGCAGTAAGGGTTTTGTAGTGAACATGAATGTCAAAAGATTTCATCAACTAATTTCACATGTCGGTTGCTAACTTATTGTGAGTTTGAAATGCAGTACAATTTTGTTGTCATATTGGCATTATTTAACTATGTATATTATCGGAATGTGAGGTTTTGGGTGGATTATTCCATTAATTTATCTGACATGTTTTGTAATAAGACATAATTAGTAACAGATTGAAGCATTTCTGCTGATTGGAAATATCCTTCCAAATAGATAATGACAAAAATTTTGCAACCCAATGAGATAGATCAGCGCAAACAAGGTCACATGATCATCTGAGATCTTTCAGGTAAAAAGTTCCATATAGCAAACCATTCATTGGTTTAGAAGAGAAAATTAGACACAACCGGTTCTAGCCTTTTGAAACAAGCAGACTACGCTGTTTAAAACAGAACATTGTGCTTTTGGAAGGAGCGTGGCAAGTTCAAATGGGGTGATTTGTGACTGGAGTGTAACTTTTACTCCCCCAACGATGCCAAGTTCTGTTAGCTCTCAGACGGACCCCTTGAACCAGGCAAAATCAAACTAAGCACACTTATGCTGCAGTAATAGCAGGGGTCTGCTCTTCTAACACTGCTCTGCTCACTTGAAGAAAAGAGACACATTCCTCCCCTAGAATGTCTCTTCTCCCTTAGGCTCTCCTCCCAGCACCCTTTTGGGGAAGACATTAGCATTTTCAGCGCTCCCCCTTGGTCTCTTTGACGTTGGACTGGAAAGCAAACTGCCGTTAGCCATCCCCCATGACTCCTTTTTCCCTTACTGCTTGTAATCAAGAACCAGGATTATAGGGCTCACAGTGTTTTCTCTGCTCAGTAGACCTCTCTGTAGGCATTTGAGCCCTAGACTGCTAGCTGGTACTACTACAACTCCACTAAGCATTGGCTTTTCTCCTTCATCCTCTTTCTCTTCTGCATCCTACAGAAGAAAGCAACTGAGAAGGCTTACATCATACCAGTCTCATAGCTGTCCTGTCAAACTAGTTAAAGAAGCCTTATTCCCAGTGTTTTTTATCCTTTCGCCACACTTCCTGATGTCTTATTTCACTCTTTGCTACTGATGTCTTGCTCCCGCTTGTTACAACGCTGGGTGTTTCTGGACTGCCACTCCCCCCATATGCAAACAATGACATGCAAATACAATGTATTTGACCTATGAAGCTGGTCCTAAGGGCTATCAATATGCTAGGTCCCATAACCACCTTTTTTGCATGCAAAACCTCCTTTATTTTTGCCATTTACTGTAGGTATGACAAGCTTTTCATGGCGCAGGAGAAGACAAAATAAAAAGACAATCAACACTCTGAAAGGAGTACCGTGGATATAAAAAGTCTACACACCCTGTTGAAATGCCAGGTTCCTGTGATGTAAAAGAATGAGACAAAGATAAATCATGTCAGAACTTTTTCCTCCTTTAATGTGACCTATAACGTGAACAATTCAATTGAAAAACAAACTGAAATCTTTGAGGGGGAAAATAAAAAACTCACCATAACCTGGTTGCATAAGTGTGCACACCCTTAAACTAATACTTTGTTGAAGCACCTTTTGATTGTATTACAGCACTCAGTCTTTTTGAGTAGGAGTCTATTAGCATGGCACATCTTGACATGGCAATATTTGTCCACTCTTCTTTGCAAAAACGCTCCAAATCTGTCAGATTGCGAGGACATCTCCTGTGCACAGCCCTCTTCAGATCACCCCACAGATGTTCAATTGGATTGAGGTCTGCGCTCTGGCTGGGCCATTCCAAAACATTAATCTTCTTCTGGTGAAGCCATGCTTTTGTGGATTTGGAAGTGTGTTTTGGGTCGTTGTCATGCTGAAAAGTGAACTTCATCTTCAGCTTTCTAACGGACGCCTGAATGCTTTGTGCCAAAATTGCCTGGTATTTGGAGCTGTTGATAATTCCTTCCAACCTGACTAAGGCCCCGGTTCCAGCTGAAGAAAAACAGCCCCAAAGCATGATGCTGCCACCACCATGCTTCACTGTGGGTATGGTGTTCTTTGGGTGATGTGCAGTGTTGTTTTTGCACCAAACATACCTTTTGGATTTATGGCCAAAAAGTTCAACGTTGGTTTCATCAGACCATAACACATTTTCCCACATGCTTTTGGGGGACTTGATGTTTGTTTTTGCAAACTTCAGCCGGGCTTGGATGTTTTTCTTTGTAAGAAAAGGCTTCCGTCTTGCCACCCTAACCCATAGCCCATTCATATGAAGAATACAGGAGATTGTTGTCACATGTAGCACACAGCCAGTACTTGCCAGAAATTCATGCAGTTCCTTTAATGTTGCTGCAGGCCTCTTGGAAGCCTCCCTGACCAGTTTTCTTCTGGTATTTTCATCAATTTTGGAGGGACATCCAGTTCTTGGTAATGTCTCTGTTGTGCCATATTTTCTCCACTTAATGTTGACTGTCTTCACTGTGTTCCATGGTATATCTAATGCTTTGGAAATTCTTTTGTACCCTTCTCCTGACTGATATCTTTCAACAATAAGATCCCTCTGATGCTTTGGAAGCTCTCTGTGGAGCAGTCTCTGCTTTTGCTCTGAGATGCAACTAAGAAAATGTCAGGAAAATCCTACTAGAACAGCTGAAAATTATTTGTGATTAATCAGAGTCACTTTAAATGATGGCAGGTGTGTAATGACTTCCATTTAACATGAGTTTGAATGTGATTGGTTAATTCTGAACACAGCCACATTCACATTTATAAGAGGGTGTGCACACTTATGCAACCAGGTTATTGTAAGGTTTTTATTATTCATTTTTCCACCTCGAAGATTTCAGTTTGTTTTTCAATTGAATTGTTCACATTATAGGTCACATTAAAAGTGGAAAAAGTTCTACAGTTCTAAAGTTACATCACAAAAACCTGGCATTTTCACAGGGGTGTGTAGACTTTTTATATCCACTGTATGTGTCAGCGTTCTGTTGTCAGGAAGCAGGAGTCAAACGCAGGGAGGTAGCTTGCGACCGTTTATTTAGGCTAAGCAAGCGTAGGAGGGTGCCCAAGCAGGCAGGCACAGTGAACGCTGGGCAATAGCAAGATACCCAGTACAAAATGAACATAGATCCCAACAGAACGGTGTCAAACAAACAATAACCCACAACTCCCCCTAACAAACCGACAGACATATACCTAACCTAATTACACACAATTGCCTTTCCTCTGCGCACAATTACACACAATTGCCTTTCCTCTGCGCCTGGTGTTGCAGAGGAAAGGGGGCGGTGGCTTCAGAAGGCCGGCGACGCCGACCGCCGGAGCCCAGGTGCACCAGCAGGGGGAACCCCAGGGGAGGGAGTCTTGACTGTATGCTTCACTGTCTGCAGTGCTGCATCTTTGGCCCGACTTGGACTAGCCCTGGATGTGACAGCTGATCCGCATGGCACTGCGTGCTCTCTCCCTCTCCGGCGCTCCACCTCGCCGGTGCACTAAACGCCAGCAGGAGCAGATGGCAGCAGCGCACCCTTCACACACACACACCTGTTTAGAGTTAGTTATTATGATGTCTATATTAGTTCCTGGTTTTCACCCGCACCTCATGAGTTATTGTGTCTGTACGTTGAGATATTTTGCATTAGCTGTTGATTCTCCGTGTTGTTACTTTTTGTTTTACTTTTTGTTTTGCATACCCTCGCACCTCACACTGGAGAAGCATGTAGACAGTGGTCTACATTTGTACACATTCTTTTAAACCTCCTTTGGTCTACTACTAATGCGCATTGCCCGATTGTCTTTTCTGGTTAGGTAACCTTTACATAACCAGAATATCCCCTCCCTGGGGCTTAGGTTGACTAGTTTGCCCCTGGCTCCACCTTGCAGGTTGCTCTGAATTCCGTCAGTTTCCTTTCCCAGAAGAGCATCACCTTATCTTTCTAGCATGCTCACTCCACCTTCGCTGCAGAGAACGAGAGCCTTAGGCCTAGTGCAAACAAATTGCAACGATGCGTTGCCCTACGGTACATTTTACGTAATCATTGAAATCCACGTGCCACAAGTGCTTTTGTTTAATGTGATCTTATTAATGCCACACATGCTGCAGTGAAATATGTAGCAGCAACAGTCGTTATTAATGTTAAATTATCAGTGATGTACTGCAACCCTACGTACACACTGCCCGCTTGCGCAACTCGCAAATCGCTCAATCACTGGAGAGCTGTTGCTGAGCCCTCCCTTGCTCGCACACTGCACGCTCGGGGGGGCGGGGGGGGGGTTGTTGTATTACGTATCAACACGATGCCAAGTCAATGTTTGTCAATGTTCAAATAATGTTCAAATAGCAATTTACTTTGTTCTATGTTATGCATGTATCTCTCACCCATGACCCCAACGATCTCTGAAACTTTCTTGCATGCATAGAATTATATCTCTGTATGAAGCATCATTAATAATAGGGAAACCAGACACCGCAATAATAAGCTTCTCAGCTGAAAGCTACACATCAGAAACTTCTTTGGTGGTTGATCTACTTTCTTTTCTGACACCGCACATCAGAGCAATGCACAGGTTGGAAAACTCCAACACGTGTACCATGCTGGAAGTTCTGCAACCTAGTCTGCAATGAGTCACAAAGTTGCACATTGTGGAAGCTCCCAGATTACAAGTATATAATACATAAAGGACTCCCACTGGGGTAGCCAAACACTTTTTCTAATCTATATATATCAGCGCAAGTGGTGTCTGCGCAGAGTGCACGGGATCATCAGGGACGCTTCACTCCCATGCCACAAACTGTTTGCCCTCCTACCATCAGGCAGTTGGTACAGGTCTCTTCGGTCCCACACCAGCAGGCTCAGGAACAGTTTCATCCCATCCACTGTAAACCTGCTGAACTCTGTGACCCATCACTTCCACAAACACCCCCCGCCTCTCAGGTCCTTGTTGCACTACTCCCTTGTACTACTCTGACACTGCCTTGTTATGCCTGATAATGGACGTTTTTCAGTTGTTGCAGCTGTTACACACACGTCTTCCTCGGGGATCTTAGTGCTACTATCTCTGCATGCCGGTTGCTCATGCTACCCTACTACATTACTCCTTTATTTGCCTCATTTGCACATCTACAATGCCATTTAGAAATTTACATTTGTACTCGAACAACCATTATCCCACTTGTAACATACACTATACCTAATACTTGTAAACTTTCTGCCCTCCTCTATTTGCACATTCCACTTGTAATATACATATATTTAATACTTGTAAGTACTTCTCTATTTGCACTTCTGGTTAGATGCTAACTACATTTCGTTGTACTGTACTTGTACTGTTCAATGACAATAAAGTTGGATCTAATATCTAATCTAATTTTTATTTCTAACATCTGTAGAAAGCTCTTTGGACAGGGCTAATTCTACTAGAGAGACAAATTAACTCTGGTTTTCACCCTGGCTTTCTAATCACAAACTTAATCAGACCTGGCACACCAGTTGAGTCAAATTAACTAGCAGGTACAACCAAAAGCAGCAGTCATGTCGTTTTTATCCTCTAAGCCCTTGCCTTAACCACTTTCCCTCTGGGGAATCCCAGTCAATTCTGGTGCAGTTTAATTGCTACCTTATGTATTGGTCCAATTCAAAAAAGCTGTCCCGTCTGCCCTTGATTTTGCCTGAGGGGATGAGTGAACAACTTTCTTCACTTGCATAGTTGACATCACTGACAGTCCAATGCAGTATTCATCCCCCTTTTTTCTTTTCCCCATTTATTGTATGATAACATTATTTGCCTCTGATCAACAAATATCCATAATGTCAATGCAAAAAAATAATTTGCAAATTGTTGTAATTACCCAAATAAAACATAAAATAATCAATTGCATGACCTCTTTGCTATGACACTTGAATGAGCTGCAGAACAACCAATTTTGTTTTAGTAAAAGTCAAGTAATTAATTGAATGGAATTCACCTGTGTTCAATTAATAACTTGCTTCAAATGATTTCAGGTTAAATACACCTGTCTCTGGGCAGCCCTCCATCTTGAAGACGAAGGAACATTCAAAGCAAATTGGAAATATGGTTCTTCAAAAGCAAACTGTAAATCAACACTGAACAGGCCATCCTCAAAACCTGAGAATCCGGGAGAGAATGGAGAGGCCACCAAGAGGCCTATGGCAACTCTAAAGGAGTTACAGTCTTCAATGGCTGAACTGGGAGACACTGTGAATTCTGCAACAAAAGGCCAGATGCTTCACAAAAGTGGCCTTTATAGGAGTGTCAAAAAAGAAATCCATTGTCAAAAAAGAACGCACATCAAACTGCAGTTTGCCTACAGAGCCAACAGGTCTGGGGACGACGCGGTCAACATGGCTCTTCACTTCATCCTCCAGCATCTGGACTTCCCTGGAACCTATGTCTGAATACTGTTTGTCAGCTCCGCATTCAACACCATAATTCCCGTTTTGCTCCAAGACAAGCTCTCCCAACTGGGAGTGTCCGAGTGGATCACAGCCTTCCTGTCCAACAGGAGGCAGCACGTGAGGATGGGGAAACACTTGTCTGACCCCCTGACCATCAGCACCAGCTCCCCTCAAGGCTGCATCTTGTCTGCCCTACTCTTTTCCCTGTACACCAAAAACTACATCTCCAGTCACCACTCCATCAAGCTTCTGAAATTTGCTGATGACACCACCCTCATCTGATTTATTTCTGATGGAGATGAGTCCACCTACAGGTGGGAGACTGACCATCGGGTGTCCTGGTGCAGTCAGAACAACTTGCAGCTCAATGCCCTAAAGACTGTGGAGATGATAGTGGACTCTGCCCACTGTCGCCAAGACTCACTGGCTAGCGAGTAGAAAAGAGAAGGTATTTCAAGATGCAGAGAACATCTGGATTATTAAATATAATGTTCGTACCTGAAAATCATTGTAATGTTGTTAAAACTAAAAGTAAAAATGATTTAGTATAAAAGATAAAAGTCAACCAATTAGAGAGCCCTTAGGGTTATGAGAAAAGGCCCAACACGTAGCATAGTGCTTGAATGTTTCTCACCAATAACTGCTAAGCCAGGTTTGCTGCTGCAAAATGGATCGTTTTCTCAGACTACCATTGCCAGCTAGCTCGGAGGCTAGTACATCAAGTGCCGGGGCAACTGACCAGCACAATATCAGAAACGTTTGTGAGAATACGACAAAACCCTCCTTCCAATATGGCTTTACCAGCATCATTAAAAACAAAAGAAAGGCCAAAATGCCTTTTGTGTGGAAATGTTCTCTCACAGAGCATGAAGCCCAACAAGCTGAAATGGCACCTTGACACCACACACAAGGAACATGCCGACCAACCAAATGCTTTTTTCAAAAGAAAACGAGATGAACTAAATAAGCAACAGGTACAATTCAAAAAGGCCATGACTATCACTGAAAGAGCCCAGAAAGCGTTGTTTGAGGGTAGCTATCGTATTGCACAGGCAATGAAACCACCCTACTATTGGAGAGACCTTGATATTACCAACCGCAATTGATGTGGTAAAAACAATGTGTGGGGAGCAAGAGGCACAGAAACTCACAGCAATACCATTGTCAGATAACACTGTGAAACAAGGAATTGATGCTATTGCTAGTAATCAAGAGGAAACACTGACTGAACGACTCGAAAACTCCCCAGCTTATGCTCTCCAAATGGACGTTAGCTGTGAGGGCCAGGATGCCCTTGCATTGACTTTTGTTCTCTACATGTCACTGGATGCTATTCACGAGGATATATTGTTCTGTCTCACGATTACCGAGCACGAGACCACACAGGTGATGTTTAATGTGCTGCATGGCTATATTGAAGAAAAACAGATTCCATGGGATCAAATGGTGGGCTTTTGCACTGATGGGGCTCCATCTATGGCGGGACGACGGGCAGGCCTGTGCACTCTAGTTATGAATGCGTCCCCCCCCCCTGCCATCTGGATGCACTGTATGATTCACCGGGAACAACGAGCAGCAAAAGAGCTGAGCGCAGAACTCGGAGATATAGCGCAGCAGGTAACTTCGATTTTTAACTACATTAAACCACATCCACTGCGTGCACGTCTTTTCGCAAAACTATGTGGAGATATGAGATCAGAGCATGACAATTTGTTACGCCACACCAAGGCTCGGTGGTTAATGAGGGGGAGGGTATTAGAATGATTTTTTGAATTAAGAGAGGAACATTTGTCATTCGCTATGGATGTAAAAAAGACAGACAGTTGATAACTCTTAGTGACGAGAAGAAAATGTGTCTCCTTGACTATGTAACGGAGATATTTGGGAAACTGAATGAACTGAACGTAAGCTTGCAAGGGAAAAACAAAAACATAATACAAATGAGTGATCGAATCAGTGGATTCAGGGGAAGATTTCTTATTGGAGAGTGTCTTTCGAAAGCGAACTATGACCCCTTCCCACGGTTGTGCAAGTTTCTAACAGACAACAGCATCAGTGATTGTCCCACACGAATGATGACTGCTCACCTCCAACGCTTGGAAGAGCACTTTGGGACCTACTTCCCAGATTTGGACATGACAAAGTTTGACTGGGTGCAAAATCCATTTGACTATGATCCTGGTTCAGTTGACATGACTGCAAGTGAAACTGAACAGCTGATCGAGCTGACATGTGACCGAATGTTACACGCAACGCACTCATGGGTCACTACAGAGGATTTTTGGTTCCTAACTCAACAGGAGTACCTTGCTGTCTCCCTCCGAGCATAAAACTCAAGGTACCCTTCGCTAGCTCATATTTTTGTGAAGCTGGATTCAGTGCTCTTGTCTGCACTAAATGCAAATATCGTTCTAGGTTGGATGTGACAGCAGAGATGAGGTGTGCACTGTCGACCACGCCCCCTGACTTTGAGGTACTATGCCACGACATGCATCAGGCTGATGAGAGACAATCAAAAATTGATTCATACACATTTACAATTGTAAAAAAAAAACTGTAAAAGTATGTGAAATTGAGATAAAATACAATCATAAATACTGTGCAAATGATTTACAATTGACTCTCATAGCCCCAAATAAAAAAATAACGATTATATAATTTTTCTTCACATGGTTGGGGTCGCAAGAATTTTTAGATATCGAAATGGGGTCGTTGCCCAAAAAAGTTTGGGAACCGCTGCTATAACCCCTTCCCACACACACACACAACCCTCAGGTGGACAAATCTTGCATCTTACATATTTTTTGGATATTTTTTAGCAATTTATTAATGCCCAGTCTAATGTTTTAATGAGTCCACTATTATTATTTATTTAATACAAATTGTTGCACTAACAGACCAGAACAAATTCCTAGTTTGTTGTAAAACTTACTTGGCAATAAAACTCTTTCTGATTCTGAAATCTCTGCTTGAGTTTTCAAGAAGGCAGGTAGGAGACATAGACCAAGTAGAATAAGATTCTATGGTCGGATTATACCCAAATAGAGCTTTTTGGCCTGAACGCTAAGCACTATGTGTAGCGTAAGCCTAACGCCACACATTATCTTGAGAACAGCATCCCTACCTATGGTGGATGGCTAAATCATGCTATGGGGATGCTTCTCAATGGCATGAACTGGGAGCCTGATACATGTGACCCAGTAGCTGCCTACGCTCGTTTGGGCGATGTGAGCGTGATGGGATTGGTATGGCAGTCATGAAGTACACCAAGTTCAAGAGCAGCATTGTCGTTATCCTGATTATTCACCAATTATGTATAGCCATAGGTCCTAGTATAATATCACCAAGAGTTCTCCACAGGATATTACATTGGCGATGAGATGTGTTGATGGAAACGCAATACTTTTTCTCAGTTAGACCAACTACGAATGTCTTGGCTAACCAGCTAGCCCGACTTCATTGGTGGTCATTGGGCGCATATTAGAATATGATGATATAAAGAAGAATTTTAATTCGTAACTTGAGAGACTAGATCTCTAGAGACTAGATGACAGCTAATGATAATCGTCACACAAAAATAGTAAGTATTGTCAGTCATCGGTAGCAAGGACTACGATTATTTAAAAGCTTGATATCCCCTAACAAACCAAGCAACAAAGATTATGATGAGCTTACAGAGGCACTAAGCACTCACTACATGCCACAGCTCTTGGTCATAGTAGAAAGAAAGTGTTGCTGAATATGTCGTGGCATTGAAGAAGTCAGCCACACACTGTGAGTTTGATTGTTGTTGAATGGTGCTGTAATGGACAAACTGGTGTGTGGGGTGAAATCAGAAAACATCCGGTGGAAACGTTTGTGAAGGTGCAAGCTGATGTACAATAATGCTTGTAATACAGCACTGGCTATGGAGATAGTTGATAAAATAACGAGGGAACTTATGAACAGTAGTGCAGTCGCAAGCGTGTCTGTGCACAAAGTCGCAATGAATGGGAGGCCACGGAAATCAGCGGGAAGACAATTGCAAGGTGACTGTGAACAGCAGTATAGAGAAGGAGCCATTACCTATGGCTGTGCCATTAGGGTATCTTAGTCCATACCACCTTTAGTATGACTAACGTTAACATCATAAGACAAAACACCAAAATTGTTATCCAATCTTAAAATAAAACATATAAACAGACAGCATCGTAACTGCAATAACTGCATAAAAATTGCAATAATGCCTCAATAAGTAATAATGGCATAACAGCTTTTGGATACAACACAGCTACCTAACTTAGATAACTAGTTTTGTTTTGTCCAGTGTTGTGACAAGAGTGCTGTGTCCCGTGTTGTGAGTTTTGTTACTGCAAATCAATCCCAAATCAATTAAGTTGTAATTTTGGAACCTAACAAAAAAAACACAGATTTTTTGTTACTTATCTTAATTAACCCGAGGTCAGTGTTGGAGGGGGGTGGGACATTTGCAAAATTATTGACTGTAATGCCTCTATGGCACCCACTATGGTAGCCAACAGTGTAGTTTCCCGTTTTCTACACTAGTAAAATAAAGTTTGTAGTCTAAAATATTGACATTAAGGATTATAAGAAACATTTGGGACTAATGTTAACCCTTTATACCTCAATAGAATTCTATAATGCGGCTGATTACTGAGAATTCTCAAAATGAATCATATTTTCTCACACATTTCAAAGACATCCAACTGTTTAGCTGGCTATACAGTTAAACACTGCAACTCTTTCCAATATGCGACAGAGCAACCAATCAATCGAGCACCACAACTGATGTGCTTGCCTATCAAGTGATCACGACAGGGTGGCTAAATCATCTAAAAGACATTACCAAAGTTTCACAGCATCAAACATGAACAACACTAAACACATATCTCTTGTTTATATATGTTACTCCCCTTAACATCATAAACGCTTTCAAACACCAAGCATTTTTACAACGCTGGTTCACCAACCAACATAGAAAAAGTCTCTTTTAATGCGGCTCTTCTAAAGTCATGGACATATTGACACGAGTACATAAATAAATAAAACATTAAAAAATTCTACTGAAAGCATACCATTTTTTTGTTAATGACAACATCCACACAAATACAATAAAAGGTTTTTAGCAAGTACATTTTATATTTAAACAAATATTATTGTTAAAGAAATAAGAACATTGGCAGCCTTTCCAGATAGAAAAAGGCTGTTGGCGTTTTTATCTTTCTCTCTGTTACGTATGACGTATGACTTGGCCAACACCTCTAAAGTTTAGTAGGCAAGGCAAATCCATCTGATATTGTATAGGTTTGTAATATGGAGGAGATTAATAATACTTCTCCATAGAGCTGTAGAGACACAGTATAGGCTTCTGACTGAAGTGGAGAGGGGCCAGTAACCAAATCAAGAAAAAATTGGCTTGTTCTATGAAAAAAGTCTGTACAAACCTAATCAGAGAAGTTAATTAATTAAACGGACTTCTGAATTGCAGAATGTATCCACCTGCAACATCAAACAAACATTTCTAAAGTATATTTGGTTAGAGAGCTAATGGAATAATTGCATCACTCCAATTATAAATAGCTAATTGATTTGTGCAAGGAAATGGCTGATTCACAGCACACAAAAACTATTCCAATCTCAAGCAACATTCATTCATTTAATTCATTTTCTAATTATGAAAGCATTGCTTATTAATTTGCTGCTATATTGAACAAGAGTTTAATCAATTACAGTATCAATGAATATTAAATTGTGTAGGGAATGTGGAACAGCCAACATAAAATGATTAATCCCTACCTTAGCATGGTCAGTGGCAGTGGTTCTCAAAAGGTTTTGCCTATGGACACAAATTTCACCAGGTTGTCTTATTCACGACCCAATATTTGCATCACAAAATGTTCTTGCCTGTCTGGATTTAAAAAATATATATATTATACAAGGAAACAACAGTTGCCAATAATTGTCAAGCTCATTTGATTGAGACTACCAAATTTGCAAAATAGTTTCTATAGTAAAAATGCTGTCATTCATGCAATGCCTGTAGTCTGGTGTTAACATTCCTGACTTAGATACCTCTAACCACAGTCCCCAGTGGTGTATGGGGTTCAAGACCATGCTCCAACCACTTCTGTAAGTTCATAACTCTAAAAGGGTAAAAAAAAATATAAACTATATGTTTAAATGTGATTGCAGATAGATAAAAAAAATTATTTTCAAGATACTATATGTATTCATTATTGTCTTGGTTATTTTAGGTGGTATTATTTAAATTCAGACTGGGTTATCTTTTCAAAAAATAAAAATAAATAATTGTTGGTTTTTATGTTTTACTCAGATTTAACTGTGACCAATTGGGGCGCAATCCACCAGTTGAGAACCACTGGTCAACGAAAAGTATTATAGAATGATCACTGCGTAACGAAGGTGATCGATATCCCATTCCCTATTATGACAGTTCAAACACAACTACCCAAAAACCTACATGATATGCATTGCAATCATAACTTAATTTTCTCATAACTTAATTTGATCAGGATGCATTTTATGCTTCAGAAGATTCACTTTTTGATGTGTCTCTCATTATAGAAACTAAGAGAAACACTGATGTAGCCTAATACAGCCTAAAACTAACTTTATTTGTTTATCGATTATATTCTACATTCTGTCAAAAATCCCCCATGTTCAGCACGGTAAAAACAATGATTGATATTCAAATGCCATCCCTTCAACTCAACTCATACCCTTAATTTCGAAAATGTTGACATGCGGAAAGCTACAAAAGCGTATATATAAAAGCGTATGAATAGTCAATTCACACTACATTTTAATTACCTGTTCCAAAATCTCTAGCCTGCCACAACGCGGCGTCGCATCATTTACATCTGTTAAGTCAACATTTGGGCTATCTGATGACCAACTGAAGAGTAACGTTCAATAGGGCACCTACAGCGCTCACCTGCAACTGTTTTGAGAGAAATTGGACAGAAAGTGTAATGCGAGATATTTCAAGGTAACTGGCATTAAAATCTTCCTGACGCGCGCACCGTAGACATAAACCTTGGTCAACATCTCTGAACAACCGCCGCAGGAAAGCTGTGCCCGCTGCATACTGATTTCAACAGAATTAGCGATATATCACTTAATTTCATACATTAACCATAAGCCAACTTCGGGTCCTCAAGGAATCGATCTCAACTAGCCTTCTGCAAACCAAAACTCTGGTACAAATGCATGTGAATACTTGTTTGAATATAGCCTGCGCTACTCACCGATCAAGAGTGGATGAACTTCAATGTTTAAGGAGCACCTCTTTGGCAGTTCGTAAGTTATAAAAGTTCACCTCTTCCCGTCCATGCTAGAATACCAATCAGAGTTATTTTAGCTGGTGATACTTAAAAAGCATGTGAAAAGTTTGTAATAGCCATCGAAACGTATTCCTCACTCACAGGTGAATATACAATATACCATAACGCGTAAATGCGCACTAGTGAACAGTAGAATAGACATGGCGCAGACACTCCGTACAAGTCCGATCGCCGAATCCCATCTCTCTCGTTCTCTCGCTCGCTCTCTCTCTCTTCCTCTCGCTCTCTTTCTCTCTCACACACACTGACTTAAATGTCTTAGCTGACGAATTTTATGCAAATGGTCCTCCCTCTTTCTGCCAGCACCATTCAGAGCTGGCTCCGTACAAGACACCCCAACCAGCTACGGGGAAAGATTTGGGGTACGCATTTGCACGATGGGGACACTGGAGGCGCGAGCTGGTGCAGAATATCTGACCACTAAGATCTGCTCATCGGTTGCTTACCAATAGAGAGATTTTCAACAGATGTTGACCGATTTTTCCTCAACGGTTTCTCTAAACATAGTTTGCACTGAGTCAGGCAAACATGTCAAAAATTAAAAAGGACAAAACAAAGATGTAGCCTAAAGGCGGCTAACTGACCAGTTTTATAGTGGAGTCAGGCGGCACCATCTATAGTATTTAATGATACGTTTGTGGTTTTGAAGGGAACATGTTCGCTCTGATATTGGAAGATGGTTATGATGACTGTTGGAATTCATATAACTTTAAGCCAACCAGGTGGACTAAACTAACAAATATCTATTTATTTCAGTTAGTTCATTTCTCATACAGTCTGACCTTTTTGAGGCCTATGTTTCGAAGTTTTCTGTTCGCGCTTTATTTTAAATTCATTTTTACATATTTTTTGGTTCCTTTTCTACTCACTTACCATTTGGTTAGGGTTTGTTTCAGATGATTAATAAATAATAAGACTGCAAAATGAAATCATTTTAGAATAGTCAATTCACACTACATTTTAATTATGGTTTTGAAAAACGTAATTGTCTGCCAGTAATGTACATATAAGAATATAAATATAAAGTGAAAGTTCCAGAGATTCTCAATTGACCATTTTTCATAGTGACCTATGCACACTTTTGGTTCCTATGTAGAGAATGTTTTTTTCGTTTTTTCATAGCCACTAACTGAGCTCCTTAGACAACAACCAGTGCACTAAGAGACTGACCGACCCAAAGCCCTGCTGCTTTTCCTAGCTAGGTTGACAAACCTCTGGAACAAACCAATATGCTATTACCCATTTGTTCCAATCCTCTTATTTCAATGTATGCATTCCAAAAGGCACCCTTTTTTATATAGGAATCAGATCAAAAGTAGGGCACTAAATAGTAAGTACGGTGCCATCTGGACCCAAGCCAGACTATATGCATGCTCAGTGACCCCAATTAAAATTGTGTTTAATAACGCCTTTGCACACCACCATCGTCAAACCTACAGATGTATGTTAATAATCCAATTAAATAATGGCTGTGTATCAGGAGATATGATGTGTCAGTTTCACAGTGCTGTTACGGGAGCTGCTGAATACATGTAGATACAAGTGCATACAGTATGCCGTGTCTAATTAAGGGTTGGTTATGGACTAACCATGCTCAGCATAACAGATAGTTAGTGTCACTATTAACACTGTAAATAATAGGACATTAGTAAATAATGTGCAGCATTATGCAGTAACATTCAAAAGTTTGGACCCACTTACCACTTTTGACGGGTATTGTATGTACATAAAACTAGATGTTTAGACTTACTGAAGACAGAAATCTGGGATAGAGGTCTTGGTCTACTTGTGTGTTTCTTTTTTATCTATCATGCTAGAAACTAGATATTCTCTTCATATCCATCTCCTCTAAAGTGTTTAGTAAATCACAGAACAGAAGGGACCCAAACCAATAGAAAGAGCAGCCTCTGTCTGTCAGACCGGGAAAAGCAGGGGAATGAGCTTTAATGAGAGAGGAATCGAGCATGTATGAGTAGAGTGGTAATAGAGATTAACTGGGGAGGGGAATAGAGCGAAAATGTAGATATCAGATAGACAGTTGGGTGAGAAAGAAAAAAGTAGCTAGTAAGATCAAAAAAAGGATGCATTGACAGTAAGAGAGAATCGAAGTTGGAATGAGAGGAAGAAAGTTAAAGGTGGGGTTAATCAGGAGACAAGAGTTTTGCAATTCAGCTGTGGAGTTATCAACAACCCTGTTTCCAAAAAAAGTTGGAATGCTGTGTAAAATGCAAATAAAATAGAATCCAATGAATGATATGCAAATCATTTAAACCCTATATTCAATATAAAACATTACAAATACAACATATCAAATGTTGAAACTGAGAAATGTTATTGTTTCTTGAAAGCTATATGCCCACTTTGAATTTGATGCCAGCAACAAGTTTCAAAAAAGTTGGGACAGGGGCAACAAAAGACCAAAAAAAAAAACCTGGTGGAACACCTCACAACTAATTTATTGGCAACAGGTCAGTAACATGACTGTGGATAAAAAGAGCATCGCAGAGAGGATGTGTCTTTCAGAAGTAAAGATGGGGAGGGGTTCACCACTCTGTGAAAGACTGCGCAGGCAAATAGTGCAACAATTTAAGAATAAGGTTTCTCAACGTAAAATTGCAAAAAGTTTGTGGATCTCATCATCTACGGTACAAAATATTACTAAAAGATTCAGAGAATCCAGAGAAATCTCTGTATGCAAGGGACAAGGCCGAGAACCAATATTGGATGGCCATGATCTTCGGGCTCTCAGACAGCACTGCATTAAAAACAGACACTATTCTGTAGTGGACATCACTGCATGGGCTCAGGAACACTTGCTTATTTCAGCAAGACAAAGCCAAACCATATTCTGTACGTATTACAACCACAGGCTCCATAGCAAAAGAGTCTGGGTGCAAAACTAGCTCTGCAGTCCAGACCTGCCACCCATTAAAACATTTGGTGCACTATGAAACGAAAAATATGACAAAGGAGACACCGAACTGTTGAGCAGCTGAAATACTATATCAAGCAAGAATGGGAAAACATTTCACTTTCAAAACTTCAGCAGTTGTTCTCCTCAGTTCCCAAACGCTTACACAGAGTATTGTAAAAAAAAAAATGAGGTTATGCAACAGTGGTAAACATGCCCCTGTCCCAATTTTTTTGAAATGTATTGCTGGCATCAAATGGGCATGTAATTATATTAAAAACAATATAATTTCTCAGTTTAAACATTTGATATGTTGTCTTGGTACTACATTGCTCAAAAAAATTAAGGAAACAGGTTATCATCCCAGTATAACACCAAGTGAATTAAACTTTAGGGATATCAATCTATCCAGTTAGGAAGCATAAGCAATTTTGTAAATTAATGTTACCTGTTTTGGTGCAAATGAATGTGACAGCAGGTGCCCTGGAGAGGCAACAGCAAGACAACCCCCAAAAAGAGAATGGTTTTGCAGGTGGTGGCCACAGACAATTGTTCTCTCCTTATCCTTCCTGACTGATTCTTATCTAGTCCTGCATTTTGCTGGTAGCATGAGGTGGTACCTGCAACCCATTCAGGTTGCACAGGTAGACCAGCTCCTCCAGGATGGCACATCCACACGTGCCGTTGCAAGAAGGTTTGCTGTATCTCCCAGTACAGTCTCAAGAGCATGGAGGAGATACCAGGAGACGGGCCGTTACCCAAGGAGAGCTGGACAGGGCTGTAGAAGGGCATCAACCCACCAGCAGGACCGGTATCTGCTCCTTTGTGTGAGGAGGAACAGGAGGAGCACTGCCAGGACCTTACAAAATGACCTCCAGCGGACTACTGTACATGTTGTGATCACAAGGGCCTGATGTCCTCTAGTAGGCATGAGGGCCCGACGTCCTCTAGTGGGACCTGTGCCCACAGCCCAGCGCCGTGCAGCTCGGTTGGCATTCGCCAGAGAACACCAGAATTGGCAGGTCCATCATTGGCGCTCCATTCTCTTCACAGATGAGAGCAGGTTCACACTGAGCACATGTGACAGACGTGAAAGAGTCTGGAGACGCCGCAGTAAACGTTATGCTGCCTGCAACATCATCCAGCATGGCCGGTTTGGCGGTGGGTCAGTGATGGTTTGGGGAGCCATATACTTTGACTGCTGACTGCTGTTAGGTACCGGGATGAAATCCTCAGACCCATCATCAGACCATATGCTGGAGCAGCGGGCCCTGGGTTCCTCCTCATGTGACCAGAGTGTGTAGGCAATTCCTGGATGACAAAGGCATTGATGCCATTGACTGGTCCTCACACTCCCCAGACCTGAATCCAGTTGAGAACATCTGGGACGTTATGTATCGGTGCATCCGCCGCTGCCATGCAGTGCCACAGACTGTCCAGCAGCTCACTGATGCCCTGATCCAGGTGTGGGAGGAGATCCCCCAGGACACCATCCGCAGTCTCATCAGGAGCATGCCCAGACGTTGCATACAGGCACGTGGGGGCCATACACACTACTGAGTCACATTATGAATTAGAACAGCCTGTGATTTCAATTGTTTACTTTGGTTTTCATTGTGAATTTGAATCTAGCCCTCAATCGGTTGGTGATTTTGGTTTCCATTGACCGTTGTTTTATTAGTAATTTTTGACCAGTGTTTTATTAGTTGTTTTTTAAGTTGTTTTTTAAGTCATTTTATTCTCAGCTAATTGCACAAATTACAGTGCACGCACAATTATTAGGCAAGTGAGTATTCTGATCATATTATTATTTCTATGCACATTTTCCAACTCCAAACCATATAAACTTGAATGCTCATTGGATTGAATCATTTCCAGGTGATATGTATTTGTGTAATGAGGGAGGGTGTGGCAATAATTATTAGGCAGCTTCCTGACCTCAGGTAAAATGGGCCAAAAAAGAGATTTAACTGACACTGAAAAGTCATAAATTGTAAAATGACTTTCAGACGGATGCAACACTCTTGAAATAGCTAAACTATTGAGGCGTGACCACCGGACACTCAAATGTTTTGTTGCGAATAGTCAACTGGGGTGCAAAAAATGCATGGAGAAGTAAAGACGCAAATTAACTGCAAAAGACTTGAGAAGAATTAAACGTGAAGCTACCAGGAACCCATTATCCTCCATTGCCCAGAGACATGGCCAAGGTCAAGAAGGCTGAAAAAAAAACACTGAATAAGATTCACACATTGAAGCGTATAGATTGGGCAAAAAAATACCTGAAGACAGATTTTTCAAAGGTTTTATGGACAGATGAAATGAAAGTGACTCTTGATGGACCAGATGCATGTGCCTGTGGCTGGATCACTAATGGACACAGGAAACCACTTCGAGTCAGGCGCCAGCAAGGTGGAGGAGGGGTGTTGGTATTGACTGCTAACATTAAGGATGAGGTATTTGACCTTTTCGGGTTGAAAAGGTCCAAAAAAGGTCCAGCTCAATTCCCATACCTACTGCCAGTTTCTGGAAGATACTTTCTTCAAGCAGTGGTACAGGAAGAAGTCCTCAGCATTCAAGAAGGCCATGTTCTTTATGCAGGACAATGCTCCATCACGTGCATCCAAGTACTCCAATGCTTGGCTAGCAAGCAATGGCCTCAAAGATGCCCAAATTAATGACCTGGCCCCCTTCCTTACCTGACTTAAATCCTATTGAGAACTTGTGGACCCTTCTCAAACGTGAGATTTACAGTCAGGGAAGACAATACACCTCTTTGAACAGCATTTGGGAGATTGTGGTTGCTGCTTCAGCGAAAGTTGATCATGAACAGATCAAGAAACTCACAGACTGCATGGATGGAAGGCTTATGGCAGTTATTGAAAAGAAGGGTGGCTATATTGGTCACTGAATATTTTTGAAACACCAGAAATGTTATTTAATTTTCATTTTGTGTTACTTATTTGTTGCACTTACTCTAAAAATTTAGAATAAACAAGTGAGTTTGAGAAATTATTTTTGTAATTTAGTTGCCTAATAGTTCTGCACACTAATTGTTGCCTAATTATTGTGCACACTTATGTATTCCCCTGAGAAAGATCAAAACAAATTTTTCTTTTGTTAAACATTCAGGTTTGAGGTTCAATGATATTTTGGATTAACTGAGAGCATTGTGTTTGTTCAGCAATAAAATAAATCTTGAGGAATAAGATTTGCCTAATAATTGTGCACGTAGTGTACTGTAAAGATTTTGATCTTTAATTTATTTCCTTCAACGAGTCCTTATGTGTGATTTAAGAGTTCCCTTAATTTATTTGAGCAGTGTATTTTTTATTGAATATAGGATGTACATAATCTGCACATCATTGCATTCGTTTTTTTGGAAACAGGGCTGTGCATCATTACGTCACAACTTTTTTGGAAACAGGGTTGTACCTCATATGGTGTAAATTATTGACCTTGGCCTATTCCTTTGTATACAGTGTTTTTTGTTGTATTGATGTGTAACTGTAAACTAAACAAATTTGAAATTAAGAAATAAAAATGGAAACATACACATTTGTATGCAGGTGGTTTGAGTAAATCATTTATATTACACCTTAATAAACTTTTACAATAATTTACATTTTACTCAGCTTCCCAACTTTTTGGGAAAAGGGGTTGTATTACATATATACAGAGGGCTAAGTTGCATTGGTGCTCACCATACAGTATATACTTACAGAGATTAAGTACTTAGCTGGGGCAGTAATCAGGTAGAAGCTCAGACACTTTTTTTGAAGGAGTGCAGGAGTAATGAAAGTTTGAGTCTTGTTCCAATCATTGGGCAGCCAACAATGGAAAAGAATGATGGTCAAATTAAGTTTTGAGTTTAGTAATGACCAGTGGTAAACAATGTTTAATTTATTATGGTAAGTATTGGAGAAGAGCTAATAGTTTGACACCCCGGTTATACTGTAGTTGTTTTAAGATGATCTATATGGATATGAATATAAACAAACAGAAGGCTGTTGATATGAAAATATGTGGCTTAGCTTCATGCTTGCTCATCTGTGTAGCTTATTTTGCATTTTGTATTAATTACCTCTATTTTGCATGTCTATAATCTATTTGTGCATTTGTTAATGTAGCCAAACAAATCAAAACACAACAACATGCATGATAGCAAGACCACATAAAAAACACAATACACATACAATGCATAATAAACAAAATAGTGTCTGTGTCACTACACAGTCCCTGTCGTGCTATAAGGTGTTGTTTTATTTGTTTTTGAAACTTGATATTATTACCTGTGGTGGCAGGGGTTCTATATACAGTAGTCATTTTCATCTTTTATATTGTGAATTTCTTAGCCACCCTTCTAGACATGGGGACTGTGAAGAGACCTCGGGTGGCATGTATTGTTTGATATTGATAGGTGTCTGAAATGTGGGTTAATGATATAAACAGTATTGTGCACTATTAGAATTAGTGGTGACCCGAGGGACACGAGATTCTCCAAGGGAGGGTAGGGCCTCGTGTGTGGGTGTGTGTGTGCATACAGTCAATATTCAAGGGATGGAGCCAAAAATGTGTGGCAAAAATAAAAGGCTGGGATAGCCAGTTCATTATCATTTATTTACATTTACTGGAGGCGTGGACACTGAGGAACTTGAAGTTATCTACCCAATGTGAATGGGGGTGTTCTCGCTTCTCTCTTTCCTGTAGTCATCTTCAGCTCAGGGAGATATTTTTGTCCTAGCACCACACTGCCAGGTCTCTGACCTCCTCCATCCTCATCATAGGTCATCAGGCCTTTCCCCAGTCGTGTTGTCAGCAAACTTGACTTGGTGTTGAAGTCGTGCACTACTGTGCAGATGTGGGTGAACAAGAATTACATGAGGAGACTAAGACTGCACCACGTGTTGAGGATGAGCATAGTGGATGTATTGTTGCCTCCCTTCATCACCTGGAGGCAGTCTGTCAGGAAGTACAGGACCTAGTTGCAGAGGGTTGTGTTCAGCCCCAGGCTCCTGAGATTAGTGATGGGCTTTGAGGATATTAGGTTTTAAATTCTGAGCAGCATTCTCACATAGGTATTTTTCTTGTCTCTGTGGGACAGGCAAGTATAAAATGCCATCAAGACAGTGTCATCAGTGGATTGGTCGGTAAGGAAATTGGAGCGGGTCTAAAGTGTCCAGAATGTACAAACCAATGATGGTTCCTGATTGGCTGTGTAGGGGCAATGCCAAATGGTGACAAAATTCAAAACAGACATGCATTGCAGTCCCCTCAAGCAATCAGTTATCGGTCAAATAAATAAAATGCTTAGATAGTAATCTTTAGCTCTGTTTACATGCAGAGCAAGAATAAATAAAAATAGAAGTGGTAAGTATGGGTTTAGCTCATGACATAATGACATATACATTCACAATGGAATATTGATCACTAATTACAGGGTTTTATACAATGCTATACTGAGAAAACAATGATTTGGCTGGTTGGCAGAATATAACTAGATTGATAGAACAACAGCTAGGTAACTAGTGGTTCTGATTCACTTGTGTGGAGAAATAAGTCAGAGATATCTGGCCTAACCATAAGTAATCATAAACATAATGAAAGTTATTTAGAGTAATGTAACAATTTATTGTCCAACATTGTTGTTGAGGTTGCCTTGTTAGTTAACTACAGCCAGCATGTCATCTAAGCAGTGGCTAGCAAATGATGAAAAAGTGATACATATTTCTAATAATATTTCAAGCTGATGACCAAAGATAAAAGTGAGCCAGCTGGTTAGTCTAGCTAACTATGATTACACATTTTGTCCACTTGTTGCTATTTAGCCAAGCAATCTAGTCAAGTTAATTTGAGAGACAATAGCAAGCAAAATGCTGGCTACTGCCAGCCAGACCCTGCAAGTTGCTTGCCAGATAGTTAGGTTAGCTTTGCAAAGTGTTCCTGATGTGTGCAGCCACACAGCCATGCTTCCTTCCATTTCAGTAATGAATATATTTTTCCAATTTATGAACATATTGCTTTCCTTTGTCCTCTGTAATTTGACACTGCAACTTGTTTGATACAGATGTACTGTTTATTTTGTCCAATCTCTTGTTTGTATTGCCATGATGACAGTGACTGAGTGACTATGTTGCTTGCTCTTTTCTGGTATATTATAGGTGCAGCTCAACCCATATGTAAGTATTTAATATGCAAGCCCTTCATACACAAGCCCAGTCAGTGCTGGGTGTTCTTCCCAACGCCCAGAGCTGATGCTGACAGAGAAGTAGGTAATTAAAAAGCTTGCTTTTAACAATATATTTTTATAAACAGTCAAATGTAGCTAAAGACATTGTCCACACTTCAGAATTTATAATGTAATCTATAATATAATACATATAATATACCACCCTGTTTCCAAACAGGGTGGGACGCTGTGTAAAATGTAAATAAAAACAAAATGCAATGATGTGCATATCATTTAAACCCTATATTCATTAGAAATTAGTACCAAGACAACATATCAGATGTTGAAACCGAGAATTGTTATTTTTTTCATGGAAAACACATAGAATTTCATGCCAGCAACACATTTAAAAAAAACTGTGACTGAGGCACCAAAAGATTGTAAACGTTGTATAATGCTAAAAAACTAAACCTGGTGTAATATCACATAACTAATCAAGTCAATTGGCAACAGGTCAGTAACATGATTGGGTAAAGACTTTTCCAGAGAGGATGGGCCTGTCAGAAGTGAGGATGGGGTGGGGTTCACCACTCTGTGAAAGACTGTACGGGCAAAAGTTCCACAATTCAAAAATAACGTATCACAACGTAAAATTGCAAAGAATTTTGGGATCTCATCATCTACGGTACACAATATCACAGATTACTACGGTACACAGATTACTACAGAATCTGTAGTAATCTCTATATGCAAGGGATAAGGGCGAAACCAGTATTGGATGGCCATGATCTTCACCATTGTCTGTGAAGACAGTACGTCACAGCATCCACAAATGCAAGTTAAAACTCTACCATGCAAAGAAGAAACCATACATAAACAACATCCAGAAACTCCAGCACCTTCTCTGGGCCTGAGCTCATTTTAGATGGACTGAGGCGAAATGGAAAACTGTCCTTTGGTCTGACAAATAAAAATTTGAGATTTTTTTCGGGAATCATGGACGCCGCATCCTCCGGGGTAAAGAGGAGAGGGATCATCCGGCTTGTTATCAGTGCACAACAACAGCCAGCATCCGTGATGGTATGGGGGTGCGTTAGTGCACATGGCATGGGTGACTTGCATTTCTGTGAGGGCACCATAAATGCTGAAATTACAGTGGATATAAAAAGTCTACACACCCCTATTAAAATGCCAGGTTCTTGTGATGTAAAAGAATGAGACAAATATAAATCATGTCAGAATG